>WBMV01005073.1:189003-371238 GCA_013396655.1 Campylorhamphus procurvoides
GGCCGAGACCTGCCCTCCTCGGCTTGTGAATGCAGCGATGAAAGCTCCTGCAAGGCTGTCTCGTGTTTATTGCAGCCGCGCCGGTAAAACAGCAGGGCCGTGGAGTATCGCTGCTGGCAACATTGCAATCGATATTTGTCAGAAGAGAACCCTTCACAAAGAAGGCTAGTGTTGTGATGCCTTAAGGTTTTTGCAACTGCTGTCACCTCCTGAATGTGCTGACCTGCAGATTGGTTTTTTGCAAGTCTCCATCTGTGCCCTGCTGAGAGATGGGGATGCAAATTACTTTATGGTTTAGTGTTTCCAACTGGCTGTAGAAGTATTGCATAAGTCCAAGTTATTAATTCCGTGGCTATTATTTCTCCTTTTAAAATAACATCCTGTTGATGCACTTCACTTCTCACTAGGAGGCATTCAGGAAGTGTTTTTAAAACCCTTGTGTGATCAGTTAGTGCTGTCAGGCAGTAGTCAGGTGTGTTGTATTCCAGATGTGCCGTGCAAAAAAAGCTGTGTGCTGTCATGTTGCTGAGATCATTTTGGATATTGCAAGCTGCTGTTCTGTACTGACGTAATAAAGGGAAAGTGGTGATACACTCCAGTTTGGATCAAGGCTATGGAGTTGAACAGTGCCTGGTTTGAGTTTTCATTAATGTGTATTAATGATTTGTGTTTCCTACATCGTGAGTATGCCAAAACCGGAAGCTATATTACAGGTAATTAGATTAAACAGAAGTATTGTGAAATACAAATGTTAGTAGGGCTACTGAGTTACTAATCTTTCAAGTTCCTTTTTAAAGTATCTTCAAAGACTAATAGTGCAAGTTAAGCAGAAAAAGATTTAAAATAAAGTTGGTACAACTGCACGACCCTAGACCGGGGCTGTCTTCATGTAGAAGAGTAATCTGCAGAGCCTGAATGGAAAACACCCAGGCATTTCCTGTGCAGGGCCATTTCTGACCTCTGCTGGATTCTAGTTATTACAAGACAGTTTATGTGAGTCGGATGTGGGTGTGAATAATGTGGTGGCAACTTACCCAGCAAATGAAAATTGAATTAGTTATTTCACATTGAGCAGTGGGTGGGAAGGGGATGTCTCAAAACAATTAAGTAGTTGTAATTTGTGTAGGGTAGTATATGTACTTCACTGTGATTTGGTCCTGTGTGTACTTCGTGTCTCAACTTCACATCTGCTTTAGGACTGAACTGCTTCTCTGGCTTTATGCAGCACTTGCTTTTACTTAAATGTAATAGAAGAATAAAGCATCTGATATTTTTCAAACATGATTACGGTTGATTTAAATTTTGGAGTCATCATTAGGTGTTCCGTTTTGTGGCGATGAGGTCAGAATCTTGTTGAAATCAGTGTGACTGTGTGCAGGCTTGGAAATTTGAAATCCATTTGGTGTCAGATAGCTTTTTATCTTCTTTGTAGAGTATGAATGTGTTCTTATGATGAATTTTTCTGGCTAGTGCTAAAGTGCACTGGTATAATGCATTTTCTTTAAGTTAAACTTATTTCTGTTGGAGAAGTGTTCAGTCATTCTCATTAACAATACACCTACATTTGTTGAAGAAACAAAGCTTATTGATTTGTTGTTGTGAGACTGTCTTATGTATTAGAAATCTGCTTGTCTTTGTGTGAGGATTCTGTGTCTTGTTAGAATATAAATGCTATGGTAGATTTTGTAAATTTAAGGCAAGCATAAAATATATTCATGGCTTTTTTTTTTCTTTTAATTGCACAATCCTTAGTCATCATTGACAATCCAAAACAACCTTTTTTCCCAGGTCTTCCTTTATTTCTTGAAATACACTTTGGGGTGGGGTGAGGGAGGGCACCTCTAAACTGAAATATTCAGGCAATCAGATTGTGAGATAGGATTGCATTTGGCCAGTGGGTAGTGTTCTGTGATTATGCATAAATGAAAAGATACTACTGGAAGGTTTTGGGAAGTATTCACATTTAAATATCAAATCTTATAACAAAGCAAGCAGAAAGTTTTCCAGATAAGGTGTTTCCAGTAGGTAACTTAGAATGCTAATTAAAACAGATGCATTTGTTGTTTTTTTGATTATTGCCTATAGGCTTTAAATTTCCCAAGCCCAGTTTTCCTTTCCAAGGAATTTTTTGGCACAAAATCCACTATAGAAGCAAATGAGGCCTTAAGCATGTTGTTCATTTTCTGGGACTTTGTTCGGCAGCACTGCAAAGACATAAAGAACCGTAGGACTGTAACTTGTGTGTCTGTTGCTTGTAGCCTTCTTTTGTCCTGACATGCGTCCAGTTCAAGGGGTGAAGGAAGGAGCAAGGCTGTGAATGAAGTGGTACTTAAAGAGTTGTGAATAACGTGGAGACTTTCTCCACACTGGAAAGCTTTTCAGTAGTCTGCCTATCAGATTTATTGGCTCTCTGATGACAGTGAACTGGGCTGTTAGTCTGCAGCATCTGTGGTTTGGAGGAAGCCTGAGGTCATGTCATGAATTGTGCTTAACCTATTTGCCTGCTTGCCAGACTATCTGTATGACTGATAGTGTATGAGCAGTGAAAGGGTTTAAAATTATTAAATTAGGATCATAATTTCAGTGGAAAAAATGATTTAAGTATGTGGAGTTCTAACATACTTTATTGTTTTGCTTCTTTTTTGCATGCATTTAAATGAGGCAAGATGTAATCTCTATTCTTCATGTATTGCGTTTTCTTGTTTACATGTGCAAGATTGGGATGAATGACTGATTGCTCCACCTACACACAAACACACATGAAGTGCTAGTTGAGATGTCTTTGGCATTTGTAGAAGCAAGGATTAGTCTGTGTTGTGTGGCTGCCTGAGTTGTTTTTATGTCTGTTAATTAATGCTGTCTGTGTCAAGGTTGGTTTTGCTGTTATGTAAGGTAGTGATATTGTCCCTTGTGGAATGCAAACTGTACTGTGGTGAAAAAGAAAAAACACCAAACCTGAATTCCAAGGAAAGGATAAGGGATATGCAGTAATTTTTATTTCAGGGAGCTAATTGGGATTTTTAGAGGCTTATAAAGATTTGGCTTCCATGACAACCACATTTCTAGAATTATTTGCAAACCATTCTTTTAAACTGCAAGGAAAACACATTTAGAAAACAATTTTTCATACTGCCTGCTGCTAGTCAAGTGGTATGTTGACCTCTGTCAGCACAGGAAGATGCAGGTATCTCAGCTCATGTTTTGTCATTTGCATGGCTGGATTTGCTGTTTTATGTGGGATTTATGTTTGCAGGACTGTTACCTTCCAAGGCTTTTCATTCTCTGAAGTGTTAACTACATTCATGCTACATTTAGTCTGCAATCTATTAACTAAATAACTTTTGAATTTTTAAAAATAACTTGGTACCTTATTTATTTAAAGAGCTGGTACTGGTCTTATGCTGTTTCCTGGCTGACTGCTAACATAAGGCCAAATGACAATGTTTCACACCTGAATTTGAGTGTTAATTACTGAGTTGTCAAATGTTCATTCATATCCAGTCCAAGAACCTGTGTATAAAGTCACATCAACTTGCCATGAACCTTGATCAGGTTGATTCTGGAGCCAGTCAAGATGGACTATAACTATTGTCCTGATGAGTGTCTCCTGCTGTCTCAAGATAGAAAGAGCAAACTAGTTCTGTTCCTACTTTGTTCTGCTAATATTCAGCGGTATTGACTGTTGTGTTTCTTTCTAATGCAGTGTACATGTATGGTTTATTCTGCCCTTGGCTTATGTGTGCTGCTGCTTTCTTCCTGATGGCTTCCCCAAGAGGTTTTTACCATTTTGGCTATAAAACATTCATCCAGTAAGTGTGAACCAGGCCACAGTTACTTAAGCATCTGTAACTTCTCAGCCACACTGTAGAACTTGCCATGGACATGACCATTGAACTTTCAGGATGCTCCAAATAATGCAAAGTAATGAAGCTCCATTGCATCACATTGGTTTTCCAAAGGTCACAGACTAATAGTCCAGCATCAGGTGCTTAGGCAACAGCTTCCGCTAAAAACATATTTAACTTTTATGGCTTTGCCTTCAGAATTGTTGTAGACTTTGACTTTACTTAAAAGACAAACTGAAACTTTGGGATCAAAACCAGTTGTTAGCTTTTTTCTTATCTGTTGTCTAGGAATGGAACTTTCTGCCAGAAGAATAAAGTTTGTTTGTGGGAGAATGGGGGCAAAATGGCTGTTACGGGTCTTTTGTCATATGTCTGTGCCTTTCCCAATTTATCACTTTTACATATGATATATTTATAGTTGAGCCTAGCAGCCTAACACTTTCTGTCATAGTATTTCTTATTGCAGTAGTATGTAACTTTTCTTGGTGTAGCTTAAATGTTCCTGAAAATCCACTGAGATGTGTTAGTACAGACTTTCCATAAGTAGTTCTTAATTAAATACACTTTATTTTTTCAGTGTGTAGCTTGAGACTTTGGGATATGATTTGTGCTAGTGCCAAGAACTTAACTGAAGCACTTACCCTTTGGATTGATACTGTACTATGTAGTACTCAACCATTTTTACTTTAGTGAGGAAAATAGCTTTCAGAGCTTCACATAAAAGAAAAAAAAAGTCTGATTTTTTTTTTTTTCCCAAATATGAACTAGGACATAGTTAAAGTTGAAGAAGGAGCACTAAGGAAGCATAGGGACTGGAATCAATGTATGTTTTGACGTTACTTTTTCAATGAAGAGACGTAGGTACCACCTGCGCTGGGTGAAGCTTTTTAGCTTCTGTTTCTGCAGTTCTTTGGTACATTTGCAGACTCACCTTAGGCTTAAATATGGATGTGGAAACCTGACAAACCCTTCAACATACATTCTCACATTCTTTTGCACATTACAGAGCAAAGGCCTGCTGATCTTTCTTATCAAAATAAAATATGGCATAGTTTTAATCAAATAATCTATTGGGGGAAACTCAGATATGAATCTGTTGTAAATACTGTTACTTCATATTTTCAACTTTGCATAAAAATGTATAATATCCAAGATGGAAAAATTAGATAACCTTTCTCTGTTTTCAAATTTACTAGTGAAAAAGAACAGAAAGTTCTGAGTATTTTTTTTCTGAGATGAGAACATGAAGAATTGCCAAAATTGTTATAACTATTTTATTTATTTTTTATACTTATTTGGTGTAACTTGCAGAAGTCTCAATAGTTCTTAGCCCTACTTGCAATAAAAAGATATGATGCATACTGCTTTTCATTTTGTGTCATTTATTTTTAAATCATTGTTTGACAATTTCTTCTTTTGGAGATTTAATGTAGTTTTGTCAAAAGGTGTTTCAACACCTCACCACTGTTTCAATGGCTTTTGTTAGGTTTTTCTGTGACTTTGCCTTTCTGTTGTAAATATAATAAGCGCATAGAAACTTCTGCACAAGAATATAGGAGAATATTGGGAAAAATGTCAAGGTAGGAGTAATTCACAGAACTGACTATGGTAACTTCCAAGTCTTCAGAAGCAGAAAACTTTGTTTGACTTTCTCTCTTAAATTAAAATTTTTTATTGAATAAAGTAGTGCTATAAGGAACTTCATACTAGAGAGCACTGACTGGTCAAACATGTGCTTGGGGCCTCTTGTAGAAATAAAGTGTGTGCACACTTGCTGGGTCCTTCTGTTCTAATTAAATAGCTTAATTGAGAGTTACCAAAGGGGAAGAGTTGTCATTTGGAATCAATTAAAGTTTTACCTATTTAGGTTTAAGCTTTGCATTAGTCTTTTCCCCAATAATGAGGTTTTTATTTTTGATTTGTTGATTTCTGGAGAAATAGTTGTTGTTCTGTCACAGTGAAGTCTTGCTCCAAATCAGTGTTTGTGTTGCAGCAGAAATACTTGCCTTACATTTTTTCCAGGCCTTAGCTGGCCTGAAATTTACTGTACTTGGTTCTTAACTGTTAGCAGGGCTGTTGTAGTGTAGACTTAGGTTGCAAGTGGGTGGCAAGGGGTTCATAGCAGCCTTGAGTGTCTGCATTTAGGCAGATGTGCTGCAGGTTGGTCTTCAAAGATAAACAGGGTGTAAAGAGTGAGCAAAGCATGGGTTTTAAAGGGTGACTTACATCCTGACTGTTTTCTGATGAAGTTTTAGTGTTTCTGTTCACAAGCCCTTGTTCATAGGTTAATTTATAAATAAGCAACTGGATTTATGTAATCAATCAGTTCTTGGTGGTGATACCTTGCAACACTTTCCTGCATGAGAATTTTGCTTTTATCATTGCTGGAAATAAAAATTTGCATTAGTTTTGCAGCTGACTTCCATTAGAAATTACTGTTGTCATCTCCTGGCATCCCTCTCTTCCCCTTTGTCAACTAGGAATGTCTGCTATATGAAACTTGCTAGTGTAACTTTAAGTACAATTAGTTGCCTAAGCAAAATTAACGTGGCTGAAGTTGGAAAAATCTTGCTAATAAAGGCATTCTAGCTAAACTGGATTGCCTCAGCAGCACCAGTGAAGAACCAAGGTTGGCACTTCCAGTTATACCTGTGCATCTTGGGTGCTGGTGACTTCTGGCAAAGGGAAGAGCAGAAGGGACAGACGAGACTTGTAAATTGCTTCATGTGCAGCTAGAAGAGAGTGACTGAAGGCACAATTTCACATTACACTCAGCAGGTTGCTTTCTTCCCCTGGTTTCTCTACAAGAGAAAGACAAGCTCCTCCACTGCCTTCTTTATGGATCTTGCAGTCACTTGTCTGTAGAGGTTTTCCTCCTGTGTATTGATCTGGCAGGTAAACAGTGTACCAAAAATTAATCTCTTTTTTTCACTATCAGATTGGTGGCTGAGGTCACAGGATGGTTGGCTTCTGTGCACAGGAGGCAGGGAGGTGCAGTCTGGGAGGCAAAAATTGCATGAGAACACGTTCTTCCTTCTTATGTCATCTTACTGTGACTATAATGCTGGTAATTTCTGAGGCTCTCTACTGTCAGAAGTTTTGTGAATAAGCTTCATTACATTTCATACTTGATTTAAAAAGTTTTTTTAATATTATCTCATTTTTTTGTGCTCTTACTGCGTGTCTCTGCTGTAAGCTGTTCTAATGAAAACTAAAATTTGCATCTGCAGACTTACTTAATGAAAGATGCAAGTGCTTTTTTGCATTTTGTGTCAACGGTAAATGGTAACATTACTATCTATTATAAGTAAATTCTCTGCTCTCCTGCTTCCTGCACAGGTGTCATAATTTTTCTGCCCAGCATGCTGGTTGTTCATTCCTAGACTGCAGAGACAAATGATCACATGTTCTGCCTTCCCCTGATCCCTTGGGGAGACAAAAATGTAGCTATGTACAGCTGAATTTGAATATTTCTTAAAACTGAAATTGTTACGCTGGTACTGTATCTTCTTTAAAATGTGGTGTTGAAATACTTAGTGAATGCAGAAAAGCCCTAGATTTCTGCTTTAAAATGTTCTTTTAAGACAACAACATGACAAAATACTTTTTCAATTACTCAGATCATGCTCAGGCATTATTTTTAGGATCTCTGTCTCCTTCAAACTTTCTTCCAGTTCTAAGGGAGGTTAAAGTCACAGAATATTCTGAGTTGGAAGGGACCCAGAAGGGCTATCAAGTCCAGCTCTTAAATGAATGGCCCATATGAGGGTCAAACCCATGACCTTGGGGTTGCTCCAAACATCTGAGCTTGTCTCAGGTTGATCAGATTTTAAGTTTGGGGTTTTTTTTACCATTCATCCATTCATTTTAGCCTTGACATTGGTTTCCTTATGTATTATCTGCTTTTATGGTTAGAGAAGTGGATGAAAGGTTGAATGTGAGCCTCATAAATAGTTATGTTTCAGCTTTCAGAAGAACTGGGGAATGGATGCATTTAAGTAGATAGGATTAGTCATCTCCTGTAGAAAGAAAGAATAGTGCAGATATAAGGGTGATCATAGGAACACACAAATGGAGTCAGAGAAGCCTGCTTGAAAAACAGAAATGACAGGAGTTAACTATCTTGCTTTTTACTTACCAACTGAAGGAAGAGTTGCAAAGGCAACAAGTTCTTTGGAGAAGAATATGGTGGGTTGTTGTTTGTTTTTTTTTTAAATACAGTCTTTGTGCCAGAAGGGATGGTACTCTGAAGTTCCTGTTTCCCAGCATGAGAGTTCTGTTAGATAATTTTCTTCCAGGCTTTACTGTCAAGTCAAGTTACCCAGATGCCTCTTTTCTAGAGTAATGTCTACAAGAGTCCTTGTGAACTAGAAACTTGGAACACCAAAGCTTTTGTTACTGTTCTCCCTTTACACTTAAAGTTGCTTTCAGATATTTTTGTTCTACTGGTAGGATGTGGCATACGTTCTGTCTAGAATTTGGAAAGGCAGCAGCTAACAGATGCTGTGTCCAACTGCTTACCCAAAACCATGGGTATTCATTTGCCAAGCAGTGATATTTTTCAAAAGTAATAGTGTTTATTTTTAACTTCAGGAGGAAGCTGATCCAGGCTTTAATAGAGATGTGGTGCTTTTTACAAGTCTAATTGCATTTGCCCTTCATAATTTGAAGACTTTCTTGTTTGTTTAAAATTTTTGTTCTAGAAGAGCTTTATGGAGGACTGTATCTGCATTTTATCTTTGTGGCAGTGATTCTTGTTCCAAAAAAAAAAAAAAAGTAAACTTGGTACTTTCCTATAGCTTACCCAGATTATCTTTAGGATAACAAATTATAAAGCTGGACATATCCTTACTGTCTAGAGTAATTTCATTATGCTGTTAAGAATCTTACCAAGTATATTACCAAGTTTGTAACAGTCCTATTAATATGTTGACAGAAATGATGGGTTATTGGTGACTAAGATTTATCATTGATTGCTCAGAAATGCTGAGCTCAAGCATCCGAGATTCAAATGTGAAAACAAGATCAAGTACCTCATTTTGTATGTCTGTATTAGGTTTTACTGTGAATACTGTGTTTGTTTACAGTCTCTGCAGGTATAGTCACAGTAGGAATATATGACATGTACACCATTAAAATGTCCGTGCTCATCACAGAATTTTTGTGTCCTTCTAACCGCTCTATTTTCCCTGCCCTGGAAACATTGGGCCAGACTTACACAGGATGTATTTAGCAAAAAACCCCCACCAGTTTTATTGGTACAAACTGTGTGCAAGTTCCTGCTGCTCTTAATAAAAAAATGTAATGAAAAAACTCTTGAAGATTTTTCCCTTGCCTTTTACTGAAGACTTCCTTTTGCAGCACTTAGAACAGTTTGTAGTAAATGCAGTAGGTGTAACACTTCTTTTTTGTATTCACACATGTAGCAGATCTTTGAGAATACTTTATCCCAGAGTGGATTTGTAGTCCTTTCTGCTTTCAGTTCTGGAACCTTTTGGAACCATGTCCATTTATTTAAGGTTATAGCTTCCCTCAGAATTGGGAATTTTTAAAAGATGGTTAAAATACAGGATTTTGTGATGCTTTCCGAATGTTGGAACATAACACTGGAAGTTTACACTAGATAGCAGTCTCCTGTACTGCGGCAGACCTTCTTTTTATCTTGTTTTCCTGATTAGGTTGTCTAATCCTCAGTCTTAGTTACCCAGGGTGCTACTGGTTGATTAGGGAGGTTCTGTCCTGGTGCTCTTGGTTCAGGAGTACCATTGCATTCTCTTTTGCTATAAAACTAAACCTAGTACTGCCCTGCAGCTGTTGGAGCTTCTGATTCCAGAGTTGTGCTGTATGTGGGGTTTAGCAGCTCTGACTGGGTACTCTTGTTTTTCAGTTTTAACAGATGCAGAGTTGGGTACCTAAAAATTCTCTTTGCTCTGTGTATTACCAGCAGCTGTGGGATGGTGACAGTTCTTGTCAGAATATTGTTTATCTTTGAAATAGAATGGTTGTGACTACCTTTGGAGAGAGCTACCATAATGTGGTAAAGATGTGATTGGCAGTGGATAGTGCTCGTGTTTTCAGCTGCCCTAGCTAATTGGGAATGGACTTTACGAATAATAGACTAATATAGCTTTGTCTTCCCACATACTTTAATTATCAAGCTGCATCCAAATTGAGGAGGAAAAAATAGGCATTTTGCCTTTAAAACACACTGAATGTCAAAGAGCAGCTACTTGGTAATTTGATGGTGGACCTTGTGCAGATCTCTGTATGAAAATGGCAAGGTGCCATAAGAACTGTTGAGAAAGAGCCTTACTGATGTCTGCATGGCATGGTGTCTTGGAAACTGCAGGAAGCTGTTTACAGCAGAAGTCTGTGGAGCTACAGCTTCCAAACGGTTGTGATGGGTGATTATCCTGGCTGCTGCGTGGTAATTGCCTAATTCAAACTCACTGTTGTGTGCTTGTAGTCCAATCAGTTGCCTGCTCCTGCTTTGATCCCTAACAGGCCTTGAAGTTGCGTGTGGGATGATAAGCAGTGGCTGAATCTGAGTTAATTATACAAGTGCCTAATGTATTTGAATTTGTGAGGAAGGTAGCTGATGTAAAGGGAAGAGTAAAAAGGTGTTTCCCACCTATAGCTGTCACAGTTTTTAGCATGACCTCTTACTAGTGGTTGCTACAAACCTGGAAAGTTTGAATAATACTTCAGTAAAGTGCAAAAGTTAATACTGTTAAAAATCACTCTTCAATGTTACTTTGGCCTACTTAATTGTAGCATGTCTCCATATGATCTTCAGGGGTATTTTCATTTATATTTTTAGTGATAAATTACTCTATTTTTCTGAAGGCTTATGGCCTTTATCAATAGCAGTGGTTACCGGATTTTTTGCTCCCCATCCTACTGATTCAAATTTCATACCTCAATTTCCCTCCTCTCCTATTTTTGTTTGCAGGCCTTTGGAAATCTAGAATATTTATTTTGTTTTTTCATGACTGAGCTGGAATTGTAGATACGTTGTCATCACTTTTACTTAGTTAAAAAGAAATCCTTTTGTCATCTACATAACTACATCTACTTAGTGCCATGATCTAGTAAACATAATAGTGTTGAATCAAGGGTTGGACTTGATGATCTCAGAGGTCTTTTCCAACCCAATCAATTCTATGCTTCTATATGTAAATTAAATAAACTCTATATTCTGTCTTTTCACATCCTGGTTGAAATGCATCCTGGTGTAAGATACAGTAATTACTTTTTGGAAATGTTCTTGGTTTGTTGGGTGTTTTTGTGCATTCCAAAGCTGTCATGCTGTTCTGCTTTGGTCGTTGCTTTTACCATACTGCTCTTGCAAGTTTCCCAGTATTCCTGATTTTTGCATCCTGGCTGCAATCTTTCCTATATTCGTAAGATTGCCAAGAAGTGTTTTGCTCATTAAAATTGAGGCTGGGAGCAGTCTGTAAGTAGACTAATGTAAAAACTGTGCAATTCTAATTTTCCTTGTAAGAATTTGGTTTAGATTGTTATTGTCAAATAGTAACTGCAGTTGTTACATTTTGTAGCTTTCACTTTTCAGATGTATGCATAATTAAGTTAGGATGGTCCTCAGTGGATGTGGGGGGTGAAAAACCTGCAGTTCCTGGTAGCAAAGAAGAAATTAGCTTTGATTAATGTTTCCCAACTCTGGTTGCAACAGTATTTAGGAACCAACAATTCTGTGTAATAACCAGCACTATAATCTGATTCAGGTTTGCCAGCACTGCATTTTCTTGTTTGACAGATTTAATTAGTCTATGGTTAGTTCATGATGGTAAATAACACACAAACATTGCAAATGCTATGTCAGTAATCTGTAAAAATTATGACTGGTTTTAATACCAGAGTGTTCCTGCTGATGATAATGTATGTCTGGTGTTGTCTGGTTGAGAAAAATTGATACATGTCAAAGTTGATGTAGCTGCTTTAGTTCAGACCCTGTATATTTAGCGCATTGCTGTACAATAAGGCTTGCACCTGGTGAAACTGAATCTTTGTGTTCACTGACATTGATCCGAGCTCTGAGATGAGGTACAGACTTGCACATGAACCCTAAACTGAGCATGCAGAATTTTTAAACTTGGGTTGCAGCCTGTGCCTTCATCCCTCTAAGCAGAGGTGCCAGCTTTGGTTAGATCATCTCACCAGCTGCTAACAGGAGTGGTTCTGTAGAGTGATTGCTGTTTTGTAATCTGACTTCAAGTGCTGCGTATTTTATGATGTCTGCTGTGCTTTTTATGAAAGTAAAGAACAGCTTACTAAACTACCCATAAAAATGGCTGAATGTTAAGTAAGTTGTGCTGGGTGCCACTGTATAGGTATCTGTGTTAATTCAGGTGGGAGGTTGGAGGGTGATTTGAATACTTCTGACATTCATGCCCTCTCGTTGGATGTATCAAGAAACAAACAAGGTGGAATTATAGTATTATTTAGGTTGTAAAAGACCACTAAGGTCGAGCCTGACCATAAAGTAATACATCCAGTTGCACCACTAAACCATGTCCCTGAGAGCAACATCTACAGGTCTTTTAAATGCCTCCAAGGATGGTGACTGAAATAACAAGCTTATGTTGTTTAAAGGTCACCTAGTTCAGCCTGGTGAAGAGGTTTGATTGTTATACTTTTCAAGGTTGCTTGCTTAAAAACAGAAGAAAAGCAGTGTTTTCACTGGTCTTTCATAACAAGGTAGCTTGTGCCAGTTTAAAACTGCCTTGGAGACCTAATGCAAGTGCCACAGGAGCTGTTCTGCCAGGCCCTGCAGGAGCATCAGCACCCCACCCTGTTCCTTGCCAGGCCAGTGAGATCACTGAAAAAATAAACAGCTTCATAAGCACTGGAACTAATGACTTCTGTTTTATGTGGTTTAGTCTCTTGTGGTTGATTTGTCTTTGGCAAAATCAGAGGGGTGTTCTCTGCTCAAAATGTTTTCTGCAGAAGGGCTGTTTGGACACCAGAAAAATTTTATTCCTGAGAACTCTTGCAAAGAGATGTAAACTTGAGTTCCACTTTTCCAGCTCAGCACTTACAAGATCTGTTTCTCTCATTCACCCACCTATTTTCACAAGATCTGTAGGAGCAAATTAAGACTTTTTGTTACATTGGGCCAGTGGGTGTTGGTTAAATGGGATTGCTAGAAGACACTAACAGCATGATTTCTGAAGGCAAGGAAACTAAACTAAAAGTATTGGTGATTCTGTGGTTGTCATTATGACCAAATTCATTGTAGGACTCTCCTTAGACTACAGGTGGTGCTGTGGTACCACCTCAGTCGTTTTTCTTGGGTAGCCTTTAAGGTTTATCTGCAGCAGTTGGTGAACTTGCCTGCTGCCTTCTCAAAGCTGTAATGCGAGAAGGGTAATTAAATGCACTAAACGTTCCTGTGACTTTGTAGAGAATGTAGCTGTTCTGCATGCTAAGGTTTTTATTTCTATTTATAGATAAAGGCGAACAAAAAGTACAGTATCTGTTTTTGTTTTGTTAGCCTTACTGCTGTTCTGTTAGCTGGCAATATTCTGGCATGTTTCTTGCTGCAGTAAGTCAAGTTTATTCCACCAGAGAGCATGAGTAATGTTCCTTGCTGCCTCAAAAATAGAGGGAAGTAAAATGTCACTTGTGATTCAAGTGCAATTGGAGTTACAGGGTACTGATACTACTCTTGTGCTAACTTAGATCAGTTTCCTTGCCTCTGTGTCTTTTACTAGAGTTATTGAGGATTATATAGAGGCAAGTTATTATTTCCACACCTGCTTCAGAAGTATGTGAGGGAGTGGAGACAAACTGTTTCTTTTCTCTCTTTGTGCATTCTCTCTGTGTGTTAAAGCAAGAGAATTCCATGTATGGTGCCATTATGGAGTGATGATATTTATATGTGGTATTAATATACTTAATGTTAAGATCCATGGAAAATAATTCAGGTCTCCTATGCTAGATAAAAGTTTTGTGAGAGTCTTTCAATGAATTTAAAAGTTGCGTTTGTGGTATGCCTATACTCTCTTCTCTTGGTGACACTCTGCCTATACCATCCTCTTTGTATGTTGCCTGTAACTTACTTGATTGGAAAATTGTCCTTATGGCTTGTGAAAACTGGGAGTAAGTATACATGGATGTGGCAGTACGGTGTAGCAGGTTGATTGTGGTTGGGATTTATGGATGAATTAGTTTCCTAAACAGATATTGCCAGTAAAAGTTCTTTATCTTGAACATCCTGGTCTGTCATGTTCTCTACAGGAAAGAGTGCAAATCAGAGGATGCTACTTGCAAGATCTCTGAATCTGACCCAGAGGAATTATCAGATGAAGCAAGTGCCGACACCTTCTATGGAACCTCTCCCCCTAGCACACCCCGCCAGATGAAGCGTATGTCAACAAAGCATCAGAAAAATAACGTTGGGAGACCTGCTAGCCGCTCCACTTTGAAAGGTAGGTGCAGTAACTTGAGGTTTTTTTCCTAAAATGATCATAAAGTCATAGCAATAGCCTGTTATTACCTAATAGAGGGGTTATATAGAAGATGGACCCAGATACTGAGGTGTAGCAAGAGTACAGGAGGCAGCTGTCAGAAGTTGCAATGAGAAAAAACTCTTCTGGGTATTAAAAGAAAAATTTTGCTGTAAGAATATTTTAACAGTGAACATTTTGCCACAGAGATTGTTGGGCTGTTAAATCTTCATGTTTAGAGACTGTCAAAACAGAAATGGATAAGATCACAAGCAAGCTAAACTAGTTAGAAATAAACCAAGGTTTGAGCAGAAAGTTGGAAAAAAAATGGCTTTCAGAGGTATTTTTCAGTCACTTTTTTCCTGTGATCTCTAGTAGTGGTGTAGTTGCTCCCCTGCCCAAATTTCATGTTCTGAAGCACTTCACAGGCTGTTCGTTGAAAAATACAGTTTTTGACAATTATTCTTTACTCTTTAATCTCATGGAAGCAATTAAAGTGCAGTTACTGATGCTTGCTTCTGTTGATGCTTCAGTCATAAAGTGATAAGGGAGGGGAAAACTAAAATGTTTGATATGTGTTTTTTTCTATTCTTACTAAATAATGGTATATAATAATAAAGTCCTTTTAGCTTATAGTATGGATTTTTAAGCTATTTTTTTAGTTTGAGCAGATACAGAATATGGGAATTGCTTGTTGAAAAAAAACATGCATTAGCTATATCTTTTCCAGTTGCCTGTCTAAGAAAAGAAAGAAAAATGTGCAATTTTAGTGGTTTTGTTGAGCTTGTATGGGTGTAAAAAAAGCCATTTAAGATTTTATGTTCAGTGTTTTGCTACAGAATATACCTAGGTTTGTGAGTTTTGATATTTTTTGAAAAATAAGTCAGAGAAGGTGAGTTGCCAGAGTTATGGCTATTTCTGGTTGACGTTTTGGAAGCAATTTTTAAAGTTGCTTCACATGAAGTAGGAAATGTTATACCAGAGTGCATGGCAAAGATTACATTTTCAAGGTAAAATGTAGGGAAGAAAAAGGTAAATTGTTTAGTGTGAATGAGGGAATGCAGTCAGTTCTTTGGTTGCATGTAGCTGTGAAGTGCAAGTTCATAATAAAAGAGGGGCCAATACAAACATTTTCCAAAGCTTCTGGTTTCCTTTCACTTCGTGCAACCTCTGAATAGCATCACTGAAGAGAACATTCACCAAAAGACCTCTTATACTAAACTGAAGGGAAATTTTGTTGTTCTTGCCAGTCAACTGTAGCATTGGAATTATTAATCTTCTTTAACTCTGCTAAAACACACATTTAAAAGCCACTAAAACTCTTCAATTGCAACATTAACCCTATTCAGTTCTGTATATAGTGGTTACATAAACTTTTATTGCTTTTGGTGATTATTTTTCCTTTTTTCATTCTGTGCTTTGAAAAAAATCTTAATTTCTAAACAGGGACATTGTGATGCTAAATAACTGTAATGTATTATATTTCACCGTTAGCCTTTGCTGCTGAGTGCATATTGAAGATTGATACCTTTGTGAGAAATAGGGAGCTGTTGTTTATCTCTGCTAATAGATTTGAGTTTTTGGAGCAAGGTAACTCTTATTTGTGAGGGAATGGTTCTTTCTTCTGTCATGAGAATATTCTGTGCTTGGTTGCTGTGAGTGTATATTAAAAATATGTTTGAGTTTCTTTTGATGATGAATTGGATAGTGTTATATATAAAGTATCTTTTTCTGGAAAGTTCATGAAAGTTCATTTTTTTTAACCTTGCCTATATGAACAATCTCTGAAAAGTTATTCTGTATTATGGAGGCAGAAAAAGAAAGCCACCTTTTGGTGCTGCTATTGATTTAACTTATAGTAATGGTAACTTCTAAGGCTACATTTTACTTCTATCTATGCCTATTTTGTTTTATTGGTATTAAACAGTGTTATGCTCAGCCTTAGAAATGCGATTGGGAACTGACCTGAACAATGCTTTTTCTTGTTGCTGCAGTCACATTCTGTTTTCTTTTCTTGCAGAAAAGATGAGTGTGCCAACTCAGGCTTTGCATAAAGACAATGGGAAAACCATTGAGAATGTGGAGGAGCACAGCTATAAGCAAGGGAAAAAGATCAGAGATGCTCTGAGGACAACAGAACGAGATCACAAGAAAAATGTGCAGTGCTCATTTATGTTAGACTCAGTTGGTGGGTCTCTGCAAAAAAAACCAATTCCAGATGTTGATCTCAATAAGCCTTACCTCAGCCTTGGCTGTAGCAATGCTAAGCTTCCAGTCTCTGTGCCCATGCCAATACCCAGAACTACACGTCAGACTTCTAGAAGTGATTGCCCGGCAGACCGTTTAAAATTCTTTGAAACCCTACGGCTTTTGTTAAAACTTACCTCAGTCTCAAAGAAAAAGGACAGGGAACAAAGGGGACAAGAAAACACCTCTTCTGTCTGGCTGAACCGATCCAATGAACTGATCTGGCTGGAGCTGCAAGCATGGCATGCTGGCCGGAGCATTAATGACCAAGACCTCTATCTCTATGCAGCCCGTCAAGCTATCCCTGATATCATCAATGAAATCCTCACCTTCAAAGTGGACTATGGAAGCTTCTCCTGTGTAAAAAATGGAGCCAGTCTCAATGGTACTTCAGGAGAAGGAGTTTGCAAATCAACACATGGAACTAGTGCTTTTGGTTACTCAAGTTACCATGAACATCTTCATCGCCAGCGGGTCTCATTTGAGCAAGTAAAGCGAATAATGGAGCTGCTGGAGTACATGGAAGCACTTTATCCATCTCTTCAGGCTCTGCAAAAGGACTATGAAAAATATGCTGCAAAGGACTTCCAAGACAGGGTGCAGGCACTCTGTCTATGGTTAAATATTACAAAAGACTTAAACCAGAAACTAAGGATTATGGGAACTGTTTTGGGTATCAAAAATCTTTCTGACATTGGCTGGCCAGTGTTTGAAATTCCTTCTCCTCGACCATCTAAAGACAATGATCCAGAGGATGATGTTGATAGGGAAACAGAAGTAAAGGAGTCTTCAGGAACTTGCACAGAGGAGAGTGATGGGGAAGAACAAATCTCTGAGGAGAATGTTGAGGAACTTAGACAAGCCATCAAGAACAGTTTTACTAATAAGCCAAATTTTGACTTTCAGGACCATTTTTCAAGGAGGGTTGATAGGCTTGAATCTGAGGATGACTCCGCCTCTTGGATTATTCCAGAATGTAGTGCTGAGGGAAGCTGCAGCCAGCACTGTTTGACCTCTATGTACAGGCCGTTTGTTGATAAAGCACTGAAGCAAATGGGGTTGAGGAAACTAATTTTAAGACTGCACAAGCTAATGCATGGTTCATTGCAGAGGGCTCGTATGGCGTTGGTAAGGAGTGATCACCAGCTGGAGGTAGGTTGCTAGTAGGGTAATGGATAACAGGAGTGTCTCTTTGCTCTGTTGTTTCTAACTGAAAATGTAGGAATTGGAATCTTACTAAAAGTTTGGTTGCTTTGTTGGTTTTGAAAGACAGTGTATATTATGATTAGGTGCCCAGTTCTCCTTCCACAGAAATGATTCTGTTGTTTCACCTGAATTACGATTTGTGTGAAGCCCAAGCTGGTTCTCTGTTCTTCTTTGTAATTGTAATGACATTTTCATGTTAACATCTTTATTTATTATGTTTTCTAATGTCTAAACCAACAAGTCAGAAGAATTGCAGTGAAAAATTGAGCACAATGGTTAGACTGTGAGAAAAATCATCCATGGAGGTGGTAATTTTCCTTGTCTTCAAGATTGGATATCTTTCTGCAAGATGTCTTTTATTAAAATATCACTGTAGTTCTGTTTTTTTTCTCATCTAAATAAATTAAGTGCTGTGGTGGCACATTATGTTTAAGGACAGATGGAATAAATGAATAGATGCTCATAACCTTGAAATCTATGAAAACAAGGCATGTTAGCAAGTTGCGCTCTTCAGTCAGCTCTTAGTTTAATTACTGTTTTTCTTTGGGTCGTTTTATGTTGTTAATTATGAATGATTGTCAGTTAATAAAACCAAATTAGGAATTAAGCAGTAAATGAAGGACAGTAGTTGAACTTCTATATTGTAAGATGTGGTCACTAATTCAAGGCTGAGCATTGTTTCTTAATATAAATCATTATCTAACTTGATGAAGTGGCACTGTGTGTGGGACTTAGCCATGAATTCTGGACGAAGGCATCTCTTAGCCAACATTCCCATTCTAATGACCACCATATGTGGTCTTTGATATGTTGGTGATCTCTTAATGTTGACTGTCACCTTTGCAGAAGGAATGAGAACTGTATATTGCCCTCAGAGGTGGTTTTTTTTAGGATTAAACAATTTTAAAATATAAATCTATTTGATTTTGAAAGTTTTTATTTGCACTTACTAGTGTAGCTATTACTGTAAAAAAATGAAGCTATTGTATTTTTATTTATTCTCTAATTGGTTTCAGCTTGTGTTCTAGAAAATTTGCATTAGAAATACATGAAGATTTTCTTAAAGTCAAGTACATAAGAAAAGCTTGCAGGTATCTGTTACAGTAACCAAAAGCATCCGCAAACCAAATATACTTAGAAAGTTCAGCTTAATATATAGGGAGAAATACCTTTAAAAAAATCAAAGTAAATAAGACATAGTTTGGTGGTATTGAAAGCTCCTTTGAGTATATTTTTGAAACTGCTAAATACCTCAAAAGTTTTGACTATGCAAGGGTTCTTAAAATAACTTAATGAACCATTAAGTAGCTAGAGTCTTTGCTGCAGCTTCACAGAATTAAAGTCTTTGGTAATTTGGTGTTGGATGACTTGTGTAAGATGTAAAGTTAATCTTTTCTCCCTCCTCTACCCTCGTGTCTACTTGGAATGTTCATTTTCAGTAACTGTTAGATTTTCTTTGGAATACTTTTTTAAGAAATGATTTAATGACTAAAGGGGAATGTGATAAAACTGGAGATTTCTTTCCTGCTCCAAAATTTAAAGAATTTTGTAAAAAAAAAAAAAAGACTCTTTCGTCAGTAGTATGATACCTGCTGTGGCAAAAGATGGCATTGTACTAAAATGAAAGAAATGGTTTATAATGGCTTGGTCTTTGCATCTGACACTACTTTGAATGTAGTGTCTTTGGGGTTTTTTTTTTAGTGCGTGTCAGTTCGATATATGTATGCAGACAGTTGTTAGTGTTCTGTTAATCTTTGTTGCTTCTGTTACTTCTATATCTTGACTCTGTTTATGTGTGTAATTACACTTTACAGTCTCTGGACATGCTTTTATGTCTGTTGTTCCTTAAACATTGTCTAAATCACATCTAAAATGTGCTTTTGGATTCTTTCACTGTACATATTTTAAGCTCATTTGATCTTAAATATGAGCAAATCTTTATACAGATGTCTATTTTTAGTGTTTTTAAAAGATAAGTTTGATTCCTCAGGCTCTGATACTTTAACAAGGCTCTAGGCACTGTGCAGCCCATTTTGTTGAGGAGTTGTACAATTTGATTCTCAATGAAGATGAACAATATTTCTTACTTTATTTTACACAATCAGAGATATTATTTTAGTAGAACAGTATTTAAGCTTGTGTACACTGTTTGTTGTTTATTCAACTGGCTGCACTTTTGAGTATGGGTTTTATGTATGATCTCAATAAATGGCTTAGATTTTTTTCTTGGGATTTTTTAAGAAGTATGTGGTAATCACTTGAAATATTTCAGATTGACCCTGCAGAAGATTGAGTAGTCAAATTGAACAGTAGAAGTTTAGGTGTTTAATACTAGGCCCTAATGTCATCTGCTCTTAATGTTAGAAAATTATATGATAGATTTATTCAATTTTATTGTGTTACTCTTGCTCATAGACTAACTTTTTAATGTTTCTCAGAAGAACTAAATTTTCCAACACTGTATTTGCGTTACAATTAGGATTGTATTTCTTAAATTTTGGTTGTAATGGGGAAGTGTAGTATTTTCATGATTGTTGTTAATGAAAATGTGTATAAAAATATTTATCTCTGGTGCTATGTGTTTATTTTAAATAGAGTTTGTAAAAAGAAGACATTAATATTCCATCTAAGAAGATACGTTCTTATATACGTGTTTTAAATTTTCTGCTAGATGATAAGCTTAAAAGTGGGTTAATTTTTTTAACCCTCTAGGCAGTACTTTATCACTGATCTAATGTCTGTTTATGGTTTTTCTCTCTTTTGTAGTGATTTTATTTAAATTTGGCACTGAAGAAAAACCTAAAAAATGCTAGTTATGTCGACTATATGAATAAAGGATATTTAGGTGTCATAGTGAGCAGCTGTGAAATGAGGATAAGAATAACACAGACTTAATGTGAAACGAGTCTTATCCTTAGATTATGGCTGGTGTGTTATCTTTAGGGGCTGCACAGGGACTAAAGTCCAACTTTTCTTCCTAAATTAAACCCCAGAGTGATTCTATGTACAGCCTTGCTTATAATGTTATCGTAAGGTAGATACTTTAGATATCTAGAATGTTTATTTCAGGTAATCTTAATTACTTTCTCTAATTAGAAAAGTAACTTTATTTAAATGTCATTTTCATTTAAATGAAAACTAAGTTCATTAATTAAAAAAGACCAATCGAACAACAAACCAGCTTTATCTCTTTATATTTTATCTTTCGTCTTTCTTTTTTAAGCAATTTTCATGGAACGTCTATCAAAGTTTATAGGTTTGTTTTTTCAGTAGTTTAGCTTAGTTTAGTTACGGATGCTTTCTTGAATAATGCAATCATTTGCTGTGTGGAGTTTTGTGTAATATATGCGTTATGTATTTGAAAAGGAAAAAGGTTACTTATCTGACATAGCCAAGTTGCACACTTGTTTTTCTAGATATAGTCATAACAGAAACATAAAGACATTTTCTTTGCTCTCAAGGGTCCATAATTGTTTTTCCTCAGATTGATGATCCTTAAATAAATAATAAAAAAATTAGCTTTAAAAAACCCCGGTAATATAAATACGAGACTTCAGTGGTTGACTTGCCAGTTAATAGAATATTACCTTTTAAAAATAGACTTTTCTGATTCTACTTTAAACAAATGCGAAATTCTAAAGAATTTTAAGGATCCTTTTCATGATACCCGTTTCTTGTTACAGTTTTCAGAATTTCCAGATCCCATGTTGTGTTCAGATTATGTGCAGTTACTAAATTTCCCACCTTGTGAGCAAAAGTGCAGTGCAGTATCATGGGAAGAGTTGAAATCCATGGATTTACCATCTTTTGAACCTGCATTCTTGGTCCTGTGCCGAGTCCTGCTCAATGTCATCCATGAATGTCTCAAGCTAAGGTTGGAGCAAAGACCTGCTGGGGAGCCATCTCTTTTGAGTATTAAACAGGTTTGCTTGAGTTGTTTTTTTAATACATGTTCCCTGTTTGAAATTACCTTGTCATTTTATTATGATATGGTTGTCAGTTTAAAGGGGATTAGTGTAAGAAATGGCAAGGTATAATTATGTAATAAGTTCTGTAGCTAGTCTTCTATTTCATACGAAAATTTACTTGTTGCATAGTAAGCAGCTGATCACATATACCTGTCTGATTTAGGCTTCCAAATCAAAACTGGTGAATAAAGAAATTATTAGCCAATGAAGGAAAACAGTCATTTTTCCATCTGCATTATAACCTATATACTCTTCTCCAGCACATTTTTCTGCATTTTGGTTTCTTAGGCAGCATAAGCAGTTTTAAGGGGCTGTATATTTTTTATTTTGATTTTTAGAGGTGGGTTTTTTTTCTCTTGCAAATGTGAGACATCTGCTAACATGCAATATTCACATAATAAAAGTTAATTAAGAAGAAAAACAAAATTGAAAAAAACAATCTTTCCCAGGATATTGTATTATATAAATACCTGATATTTTCTGTGGGTAGTGACCCAAGATTGTCAGTCATATCACTGTTTGAGAATATTGTATGAGAATTTGTTTTCTAGTGGCTATCTGGTACAATGAAGGCTGTTGAGACCAATGCTGTTTTTCAAAGTGTAGTCCAGGACATACTAAATTTGTTTGATAGCCCCGTTCCTTGCAAGCAAAATCAGATCAGGGTTTTATAAGATTATCTTTAAGGGTAAACATTTAAATAAGCTCTTGGACTGATTATGATTTCACATTTCAGTTACTTGCTGCTCCACAGTCAATTGCTAAGTTACTTTATGGTCCCAAATAAGTTTGTCCTCTCTCCCTCCCTGCTGCTTATCCCCTTGCTCCCTGCATTGAAACCTACAATTTCAGCCTACATTCAGCCTGCATTGAAACCTACAATTAGCAGTCATAGAGTGAAATATTGCATAGCATACTGTGTTTTTAGGCAAAACATATTCTCTAGAGTCTGGGGTTATTTTTTTGCCCTTAACATTTTATGTGCTTCTTGTGGACTTCGAGTTAAGTAAAAATTACACTTTCTTCCTAGAAATCAGTGTTACAGACTGTTTTGGTGTATGCTACCTTATTAATGACATTGAAAAAATAAATTCATCTCAGGAAATGCTTGCTGTCCCATGCAATATATCTGAACAGGAAAAGGAGCTGTGCAGAATGTTTCACAAATAGCTCTATTTGTTTCCTGAAGAAACGGCTTCCTAAAATCTTGAGCAACCTCAAAAATAGAGTCCAGAGGTCTGTTTTATTCTGCAAGCTCACAGAGTATTACAGAATTACAGAGACGTCTAGATTAGAGATACTCTGGTCCAACCCTCTGGAATCTGGGTCCTATATTAGGTTATTTTATTATCACGTTAGAGCATTGCTAGCAGGTGGAGGGAGGTGATCCTGCCCCTCTACTCAGCTTTAGCAAGGCAGCATCTGGAGTCCTGTGTCTAGTTCTGGCCTCCTCAGTGGAGGAGAGATATGGAGCTCCTGGAGTGGGTCTAGTGGAGGGCTACAAAGATGTTGAGGGACTAGGGCATCTTTTATATGAGGAAAGGCTGAAGGAGTTGGTCCTGTTCAGCCTTGAGAAGAGATGGCTGAGAGGGGACCTCATCAATGTCCTGCATCACACAGCTTGGAAATGAGCACCCTCACTGGCTTCCCTGTAGCTGTCAGAAGTTGACCATCTGGAATATTATCAACCCAGCTGTCTTCAGTCATGCTGTTCTCCTGGTCACTGGACAAGGATACAGAACTTGTATGCAACTCAGGGCAGCTGGGCCATCTTAAATGCAGCCATAAGATTTCAAATTCTTTCAACATATTATTCAGGAAGGAGAGAATGGGGTCACCGTGCATCCTTGTGAAAGGAGCGCCCTCATTTTCTCTGTAACTACCCTCTAGGCACTGGAAAACTGTGATGAGGTTCTCCTTGCATAGTCTCTTTTCAAGGCTGAATAAACCCAATCCCTTGAATTGTTCATTGTATACAAGTTGCATACCACAGTCTGGGTTTTGTAGCTGTTGACATAGTGGGCCTTACTTTAGGCACTGAGACCTTTAAGTGTCATCTGCTTTTTGGTACCATTTGAAATATGTAGCAATACCGCTTGATTGTATCACTCGTTCTAGTCCTGTTACTCAACTTTTCCATTCCCTCTGACCCTCCAAACAGTTGCCTGTTGTCTCTGACTCTTGATTTAATGAAGTTCTTGCTCAGAAAAGACCTGAAGGCTAATAATGATTTCGGAACAATACACACTTAACACTGGAAGGACTTCTGAAAGAAAGGCGTTAGTGTAGGCTTGAAAGCATCCTTGCATTTTGTGTTCTATACCTGTGGTTGTGCATGTCTCTTGAAATAAATAAAGTCAAAGCTTTCAGGGAGGGCTGGCAACTGTTTGGCCAAAGGCAGCCACTTTTGCAGTTGAAAAGATAACTTTGCTCATGTTAGTCTTGCCCAGGGAAGCGACAAAGAGACCGCGATTTATTTTCAAGCCTGATATGGATTTTGGAGTTGTGGGCATCTACCCAGTAGATTAACAGTGAATTTACTGTAGTAAACATGTCTCTTAGGTCTTTAAGCATATGTTAAACACATTGCATATTATTCCTCATTTGCTTGCATTTAAACTGGTGATGACAGTGAGCCGTTTTGCCCCCTTCTAAACTAATTATCCACTAAGTTGCTTGCTGTGGCCCTGTGCAGGGAGTAAAGTCTGAAACATCTGCCTCCATTTCCATTTACAATTATGTGGCAAGTAATAGAATTGCAATTAAATCATCTTGGAAAACTAGTCACATCTTTCCTGCAGATGTGTAGAGGAACTGTATTCATTTCAAAAACCTGTAGAAATTATGTCGTGACAAACTAATTTATTTAGACAAACTGAACTGATAAATTATGCATGCAGTTCCCAGGGAGAATTTAAGAGGAATGTCTTAACTGATACCAGTTCTTGGTTTTTCTCTTGCAGCTAGTGAGAGAGTGTAAAGAGATTCTGAAGGGTGGTCTGTTAATGAAGCAATATTACCAGTTTATGTTACGGGAGGTGTTAGATGATTTACAAAAGATTGATTGCAACATTGATTCTTTTGAAGAGGACCTGCATAAAATGTTAATGGTAAGCTTCAAAAAGGAGAGTTCAAGTAAGTGTATTAATCTGAATACTGCTAATAGAAAATTGTTATGTTAGCTGTAGTTATTGGCAGGGAAGGGGTTGGGTTTGGATTTGGTGGTTCTGTGGTGGTGGCTGCTTTTTTTGTTGCTGTTCTACTTTGATATAATGTCATTGTCTTAATGGACTTGTAAAGGTAATGGAAGCCAATGCCATTTTAGCAATACAGATTTTTGTTTATTGAACTGTGGTAAAGTATACTTGTAAGTAGCTTAATAAAATAGTTCATGTACAGATCTGTCAATTCCATTCCTTCAAACTGTTAATAACTTTTTAATATTGAATAAAATTAAATATGATTTTTTAACTAATGTCTTATTTACTGTCTTGGTATTGCATTCAAGCATTAGTGATACTTTTTTGTTTATGTGTATTCGTTATTGCAATTAGTTAAACATGAAGTATTTTCAAGAAAAACACTGGGCCTCTGAAAGATACTAAATGAAATATATTTTAGTAAATTTATTTTTAATCACTTTTGCCTTAGATGTGACTGATTTTATAATTTTGTCAGTTGTGTGAGCTTTGTCCTCATTACTCTGAGGGGAAAATAAAGACAACCCACGATACACCTCTGTACCTCGCCACTAATGTTTTGTCAGCAGAGCTGTTGGCACCGTCTGTTGTTGAGCATTCATGGATTTTTCCCTCTAAATGTTTTTCAGTGGTGAAAATGTACTGTTTTTCCTACATTGCCTTGTGCTCTATGCCTGCCTTCGTGTCCATCTGATATTTCTATAAATTTCTAGCAGCAATTACCTAAGTGAAAGTAAAATGGTTCATCTTGTTAATTTTGAAATTCCTTACTGGTTTTGTTTGTCCCCAATATGAGAGACATAGACCTGCTCAAGCAGGCCCAGAGAAGGGCTGTGAAGATTATCACAGGACTGGATCACCTTCCTATGAGAGCAGACTGAGAGGATTGGGATTGTTTAGCCTGCAGAAGAGAAGGCTCTGAGCAGACCTTAAAGCACCTCCCAGTACCTAAAAGGGGCCTACAAGAAATTTGGAGAGTCTAGTGATTATTAGAGAGGGCAGTGATAAGATGATGGGTTGTGGCTTTGAAGTGAAAGAGGGCAGGTTTAGATTAGATATTAGGGGGAAACTTCACTGTGAGGATGGTGAGTCACAGGAACAGGTTGCTCAGAGAAGCTGTGGATGTCCCATCCATGGAAGTGTTCAAGGCCAGGCTGGATGGGTCTTTGAGCAACCTGGTCTAGTGAAAGGTGCCCCTGCCCATGGCGGGGGAGTTGGAACGGGATGATCTTTAAGGTCCCTTCCAACCCAGACCATTCTTTGATTCTATAATCTTGGCATTATTACGGTGTAGTCTGAAAATACCTGAAACCAATATAAAGTGTCTTAACCACTTCTAAGGAGAGATGTTACTGAGCTAAAACAAATTGAAGTTAATCTTTTGCGTTCAGTAAAATCCTGAAGGGCAGACGTTTGAAGAAGAATTGTATTTGCCTGGATTTTTAATGTTGGTTTAAAGCAATAGTATTTAAGTAAAGGTGAGAGATGAGACTTGATATCAAGGAACACAAAGTGTAATGCAGAGTCTCAAAAAGCTGTTCACTGTACTTTGACATCCAGGAGGATATGTTCAGATAAAACCTTTTGGAGTAATGCAGTCAATATCAGATATAGACACTGTTAAATAAATAACAGATATAGAAGATATAGAAACTCTGGCAACTGATACAATGGTGAATAGCAGCACAGCAAGCATGGTGGTTATACTCTTGATGTTTTCAGAAAGGTATTGTGGAGTCATACAATTTAATACTTTAGTAGTACTTTGTACTTTCTCAGCCATAAATTGCATCTTCTATGTGGAAACACTGATCTCATTTTCAGTCATAGCAAATGAAAATTGTTGTACAAATACATTTTCAACATTATGTAATATTGAGATTGTTGATTTGAGAAGTTCTAGTCCTTAGTTACACACTGTAATAATTTCTGTTTATCTCTTTTCTTGTATAGGTTTACTTTGATTACATGCGAAGCTGGATCCAAATGCTGCAGCAGTTACCTCAAGCATCTCATAGTTTAAAAAATCTGTTGGAGGAAGAATGGAATTTCACCAAAGAAATAACTCCTTATATAAGAGGAGGTGAAGCTCAAGCTGGAAAGCTGTTTTGGTATGTTTTATTTACTTACTCTGATTATGGTGTTGGTTTGTACTAGATGAGTATTAATGTCAATACTTGTTCAGGGTTCCCAAATTGGACTTCTTGAGGCCTCAGTAACTAGCTGATAGTCTTTGTGAATTTATGGATTATTACAGTGTCTGTAGCTATAGGATGCAGTATGTGCAGATTGCTCTGACTCTGGCTATAACAGAGGATGTTTCTGTGGAAAGTCCTCATTCCTGTTAAGCCTGTGCACATAGAGTAACTGAGACCCCCAAGGTGCTGCTTGTTTTGTAGGTGGTCTTGGCAACACAGCTCTCTTGCATTAGAGTAGGAAGAAATTTAAGGTGCCATGCTACCTGAATAAGGTTCTGAAGTTCCACTGTTTCTGTCGCTACAGTGATATTGCAGGAATGCTGCTGAAATCTACGGGAATTTTTTTAGATTCCGGACTACAAGACAGTTGTGATGAATTTTGGGCTAGTGCCGATGACAGTACTGCATCCGATGAAATCAGGTATTAAGCCTTTTGGCTTAATAATAACAAACACACTTATTCATGTTTCTATACCACTGACAGGTACATAATGTATTTTGTTTCTTAGAATGCAAACTTTGTAAATGCAAGGCTCCATTGTCTTGATTGCTGTTATTTCTGTGTGCAGTAGTAATGAACTGTTGTTTTGTTTATTTGAAACCTGGTAATCTTCTCTTTAATTCAGAGTGTAAGAGATTCTTTATGAAATTATATTTAAATAGTTTTTTTGTATTCTTATAAAAAATATGCCTGCACAAGCTCAATGTATTTGTCGGCTGCTTGCAAATATTTCTCTTCTTCGTTCTTTCTAATAACATATATATAAATAATTCTTGTTTTCTAGTGGCTATCTAAATGCAATATGATTTATTAAAACATTGTCATTTCATTTCTGCCAATGTTTCAGGAGATCTGTTATAGAGACCAGCCGAGCACTGAAAGAGCTGTTCCATGAAGCTAGAGAAAGAGCATCCAAAGCTCTTGGTTTTGCTAAAATGCTGAGAAAGGTAAGTTAACAGTATCATCTTATTTATATGCTTTAAAGAAATCTAGTCTGAAAGCACATTCTTTCGTTTTGTCATTACTTGTAGGACCTTGAAATAGCAGCAGAATTTGCATTGTCAGCCCCTGTGCAAGATCTTCTGAATGCTCTGAAAACAAAAGAGTATGTGAAGGTAAGGTCACATAGGTATTAAAGTTTAGAGGCATAAAAGTGAAGTGAGAACACTTAGAAAAAATACTGAAGGATATTGATGTGCTTTCTGTTTTTTAATGGGGCATCTATATCTCAACGTATAAAGTGTCATGTATTTAGTATTGAACTGTGGTAGTCAAATTATCTTCTGTGTTTGTGTGAGTGAGAATGCTGGTCTGTGTTTTGGGAAACTGGTGTGTTAATTCCTTTTTTTCACAAAGATTCTCTTTTTGACTGAGGAAAAACCTTTTTGCTTCAACAGTACTTACTCATTTGTGAGGAGGGGAGTAATAAAAATTAGCAGTGATATGAAAACATTGCTACGAAACAAATGCTTTCAAATTTATAAGGTAAATGGGTACATCAGTAAATGGGCATGTTTAAGTAGATGATCTCAGGCTATGGACTTGTGTTTTGCTTTTATAAAGCAAAAGTATTATAGGGGAGGTCTCCTCTAACAAGCTTCCTTGAGAGTACTAAATGAGAAATTGGACTGTGTTCTCTTTCAGAGTAACTTGCTAGAAAACTGTTGTACAGCAGAAGTGAGTTAAACCCTTGGTGCCCAATATTTTCTGCAATGTAAATTCTTACATTTGTGGTCTTGCAAAATTCCTTAAAAATTCCTAGGTCAGCAAGTCTTCATTGTAATTTGAATTTAAGTAAATAATTTGCTTCAACAGATTACTGTGTTGTTTTTTTATCCTTCCATCCATTTAATATATGTAATTCCCCTTCTTTTTTTTTTTGCATGATAAAATTCTTGTTAGATTTATATAAATGTTTGCTAAAAATAGAAATTCGTTCAAAGGGAAACTGACAAGTTCATAGGAGAGAAGTTCGTAAAGGCTTGTTAAATACATGGATGAAACAGCTGTCTCAGCAGGGCCCTGGTTCATAAATTGTTTAAGAGTTGGAAAATGGCCAGGGAAATCACTGTACGTTTACTTTTAAAAAATATTTTCCCCCAAGTATCAAGTCTTGGCTAATGTAAAACACCGTATTAATTTTGGTAGACCTTTTGGTTAAAGATCTTACCATTGTTCTTACGCACATATTTTGAAGAAAAAATTGAATTTCGAGTTTGAAACATCTGTGGGTTCAATGATCTAGACAGATTATTTGATTCTCAAGATTTATCCCGTTATATGTATTAATTCTTCCATTTTTTTCAACACTCCAAATGACACATATTTTGATGATGGGCACTATATATTGGCCTTCTAATACTAAGTTGTGAGCTTAAATTTTGCCAGGCTGTTCAGTCAGATGCTCGTTAGTTTGGGGAATGTAATCTGGCTTTCAATAACAACCATCTAGTTTTTTACATTTACCTATGGATTGTAATGGTTTTAATTATAAAATGTCTGCGTAATGTTACAAGTCTTGAGGACACTTTTTTTTCTTAGCTTGATGACATCACAGTCTAAAAATGGAGAATTAAACTTCACTGCGAGTCAATTGCCTCATGTCAAGTTGAAGGATCAGCTCTTTAACTGTTTTTACAGCGTGCTTCTGATGCCTGACGTGGTTAAAGTGTTGCTACCAGTGTGACAGATATAATCTGAAGTAATTTTTAAGCAGTGTTAGTAGTATTTTAATAAAAGAGAACACTCTTGCTGAACTTGATTAATCTAGGTTTCATGAACAATAAAAGAGTAACTGATACTTTTTTAGCCAGATTTTCATTTACTCATCTTTTGTAACCCTTGAGAAATGTATGGATTCTGAAGGAATTTTTCTTCTGATATTCCAGTCTTAAAAATGTGTGCTTCATAAATCTTAAATTAGTGTCGACTCATTTACCTTCTAAAATATGTTTATATATATTTTATACATATGTATGCACATGCATACAGTCTATATGTGAAACTGGCCTTTTTGGTAACAAGATTGCAGTAGAAGAAAATGTAGAAGGATCAAGTGAAAGTGCAAGGAGAGATGTCACTGAAAATTGGTGGTATAGTGGATTTAAAAATAAATGATTAGTTATAATGCATTTTGAATTTTAGTGCAGAAATGGTTGAATATGTTGGTTTAGTATGTAGATTGTACAACCTTTTAGGATGGATATTCTCTCTGTTGCTTAAATGATGCTACATATATCTATTTTATCTATTTCATGTATCATAGAAGAGAGTGAGATGTATATTTTTCTCTATAGGTACAAATTCCCGGACTTGAGAGTTTACAAGTATTTGTACCAGACAGTATTGCTGGGGAAAAATCTGTGATTTTGCAGCTCCTCAATGCAACTGCTGGAAAGGATTGCTCCAAGGATTCAGATGAGATTGCATATGAGGCTTATTTGCTAATGACCAAGCACAGTGACAAAGACCATGAATCAGATGACAGCTGGAGCGCATGGGAGGGTCAGCCGGTCAAAGTAGTGCCGCAGGTAGAAACTGTTGATACACTGCGCACCATGCAGGTGGGTTTGGTCTTCTTCCCCACTATTTATGATCTCCAGACTTCTATGAATGCTTATCCTGTCAGATTAACTGAAGTAGTTTAAGTGAGGCATGTGTCCTTTTGTAGGTTAAGTCAAATTCAGGGTTAAGATTGATTCTTAGTTGTGTTAAATGCAAATATTAAAGGGTTTGTAGCATTTCTTGTTGGGATTAATCTTTACATTGTGCATTTTTGAGAGTTGAACTTCTTTAATAAAGAGATACTTTCAGTATTTAGTCAGATGTTCAGTATTAGAAGTGTGGATAAGTCTTGAAAACTGTTACTTTTATTAAGAAGTCACCAGTTTCGAAGAACATGTTGTAGTTGTGTGCTTTTCACACACTAAGGCATGAAACCAATTACTTTTGATACTGGTTGAATTATGACATTTAATATTAAGTTTCTGTGGAAGTTCTGGATATTCAACAGTTCTGCAGGAAGAAATCTTTCCAGTCATTTTTTCCTTCATCCCATGCCAAACGGGTTCCCTGCCAGTGGTTCTGCTGCACTCTGGCAGCTGAGCCAGCTGCAGCTGCCTGCCCCTCCTGTTCTCACATCCTTATGTTAAGCTAAGTGACTTCTCCCTTTGGTATGTCATGCAGTTCTGTGGATCCCTACCATAAATGGACTCTACTGTCCACGCAGGAAGTGACTTTCCATCTCACTGTGCATGGCCTTTAGCATTCAGAAAGCTCTAGCAATTACAGGCAGTTGAAAAAGTCACTCCTGTATGTACTGCTGTTTTTGATGTGCAGACACGTTACTTCTTGCTTGCCTGTTGTTCAGATTGAATGATAAAAAAATACCCTTTGATTAAATGCTTAGCGGTTCATTGGACTTCTATCAAAGTATGTATTTCTTTCAGAAAATGAAAGCACCAATAGATGAGATTTGTTTTGCAAGTGGTTTTCTGACATATATGAGTGCACATAAAGCACTCTATCTGTGTATGTCTTTATATGTGTATAACACCGTCATTAGTTTTTTTAAATCCAGGATTGAAAGGTGAGGAAATAAAAAGTCCTTCAAAAGAGTGTGTCCTGTGTTTAAAGAAAACCTCACATTTTGATTGCAAACTAAAGAAAATATAAGGTGTTATTTAAAAAATACTCACCAAATAAAAGAATCCCATCAACACTTAAAGAATTTTGGGCATGAAAATATTATTAGGGCATGAGGTATTGAAAATCAATCCAGATGAAGTAGGTCCTGTTTTCTGAGTAACTTGTTGCAGATGCACTGTTTATAGTTTGAAATCAGCAGAGCTTAGTATGTGACTCAGTGCCACAGAAAGGCAGCACCATGTGTGGCAGTGCTTTGATAGACTTCTGCACTATCAGAGCTCTGGTTTCCAAAACATATTCTTACATATTGATAATTTTCAAAACCTGAGCAAATACTGTTTGTTAAATCTATATCTTTCCCCTGTTCAATAACGAGCTTTTGTCCTGAAGCATATTGCATTTCTTGGATAAAACCTGTTTATGTGATGGTTGTTTCTTCCATTTGCTTTGAAAAAATATAATTACATTTGCTTAGCTGTCACTTCTTTTGTGTATAACTAATCTGAAGATAATTTAATACAGTGTTTCCCAAAGCTTTCCAGCAGTGAATAGGAGTATATTCCCCTTGAAAAGTTGCTATGGGATTTGCCCTGATGGAACTCTGCTCACAAGGTGACAGTTTATAGAGTTGCCAGCATCAAGCTTTTCTGTGTGAATTAAAGATTTTCATGAATAGTGACAAGAGAGGTCTTTGATATTTTAGAATTAAAAAAAATAACTGTCTGGAATCAGATGATATGGGGCATGTTTTTGTGGAGACGATTTTGTTTATAAGAGCTAGTTGTGTCTTGTTTTCCTAGGTTGATAACCTCCTCCTTGTAGTCATTCAATCTGCCCACCTAGTGAGTCAGAGAAAAGCTTTCCAGCAGTCTATTGAAGGACTCATAACTCTGTGCCAGGAACAGACATCCAGCCAACCAATCATTGCCAAAGCTCTGCAACAGCTAAAGGTAAGCAGTTTTTGAAATTATTAGTTGAATCGGATGGCCCTTTTCTCAACTGATAAGTAAAAAAGTGGAATAAGACTTGATTGCAAAGCTAATGGCATATTCTGCAATTGTAAGTTATATGGCAGTCCTCAGTGCACTTTCAGTATAATTTTCATTCTATTTTTCCAAATGAATTGAGTGTGTTCTTGAGCTATATTGGTGAAATTTATTTCTGCACTGGGTAAGTGGGAAACAAGTTCATAATGCAAATGAAATGTTCATAACAACAAAATGAATACATCTTTGCATGTGAGCACAGTTGAATTGAAAGTAAGTGCATGATTTCATAAAAAGAAATTCTGTCAAAATCTATGATCTGCAAGAAGCAACTTTTCTTCCTATATATGAAGATGGTTGCTTTGTGATGTAAAAGTGGGTAATCTATTTTCTCTTGGTTTTGGTGTGTGCTTTCTATTTGTCTTTGTTTTGTGTATGGTGATTTTTTTTGTTGTTGTTTGGTTGGGGTTTTTGTTGAATGAGGGTTTTCTTTGGTAGGTTTCGTGGGAGTTTTTGTTTGTTTGTTTGCATTTTGAAGGACCCAGAAAGGCAAATATTTGTTAGGTTGAGGTGGTGACATCCAGTCTCTGTGTTCAGTAGAATCTGTGTCCATATACCAAGGTGAAAATAGAACTAAGGGCTTGATCACATTATAGATAGTAAAACTAATTTTCTCCTTTCTTGTCTGTTTGGTTTTGGTTGGATATTTTTGTTTCTTTTGGGGTTTTTTGTTGTTCTCCACTCACCCTTTTACTGTCTTTGTTTTTAGAGTTAATCCTATGCAAGGAAACAAAATTTATTTTAGTACTTCAGTTAATTATAACTTGTTTAGTGCAACTGCTGGAAAATGTCTGTTTTTCCAAGACTGAATGAATTCTTGTGGCATTAAAGTACGTTTTCATTTACAATAATGTTATTGTTAGATTCACGTTTGCCTTAGTCTTGTCAACTGTAGAATATAAGTAATACTTCAATGTTCCCCATCCCTTTTTGTTGTTACCCAGAATGATGCATTACAGCTATGCAATAAGATAAGCAGTGCCATTGATAGAGTTGATCACATGTTCACATCTGAGTTTGATGCTGAAGTTGATGAATCTGAATCTGCCACTTTGCAGCAATACTACCGGGAAGCCATGATTCAGGGTTATAATTTTGGGTTTGAGGTAAGGAAACGAAAACTTAATGATGTGTGTCTAGTAGTTTTGGTAAGAACCAGTTGAAATTTCTGGGTTTGCATTGGTGCAAATAAGGTGGTTAATACTCTGTGGGAATCTGAAGAATTCACAGAACCAGAGAATTGTTTAGGTTGGAAAAGACCTTTAAGGTAATCAGTTCCAGCCATTAACCCACCACTAAACCATGTCTACATCTACACATCTTTTAAGTACCTCCAGGAATGGGGACTCAGCCACTTCCTTAGTCAGCCTGTTCTAATGCCTGACCACTCTTTCAGTGAAGAAATTGTTCCTAATACCCAATTTAAACTTTCCTGACACAATTTAAGGCTGTTTCCGCTTCTCCTAATGCTCATTATTTAGGAGAAGAAACCAACACCCACTTGCCTGCAAACTCCTTTCAGGTAGCTGTAGAAAGCAGTAAGATCTCTCTTGAGCCTTCTCTTCAGGCTAAGCAACCCCAGCTCCCTCAACTGCTTCTCATCAGACCTGTGCTTCAGACCCTTCACCAGCTCCATTGCCCTTCTCTGGATGTGCTCCAGCACCTCAGTGTCTTCCTTGTAGTAAGGGGCCCAGAACTGAACACAGTATTCAAGGTGCAGCATCACCAGTGCCAAGTACAGAGGGATAATTACTGCCCCAGTCCTGCTGGCCCCACTATTGCTTACACATGCCAGGATGCCATTGGCTTTCTTGGCCACCTGAACACACTGCTGGCTCATGTTCAGTGGCTGTCGACCAGCATCCCCAGCTCCTTTTCCAGTGAGCAGCTTTCCAGCCGCTCAGTCCCCAGCCTGCAGCACTTTGTGGGGTTGTTGTGACCCAAGTGCAGCACCCAGCACTTGACCTTGTTGTACCTCATACAATTGACCGTGGCCCAGGATCCAGCCTGTCCAGATTCCTCTGCAGAGCCTTCCTGCCCTCCAGCAGATCAAGACTCCTGCTTAAGTTGGTTTTGTCTGCAAACTTGCTTAGCGTACACTCGATTCCCTCGTTCAAATAATCGATAAATTTATTAAGCAGGACTGCCTTCAAAACTGAGCCCTGGGGCACACGTACTTAGTGACTGGATGCCAACTGGATGTAGCATCACCACTGTTCTCTGGACCTGGCCATCCAGCCATTTTTTTATGCAGTGAACAGTGTATATATCTGCACCATGAGCAGCTAGTTTGCCCACTAACTGGGTTACCTTGTCATAGAAGAAGATCAGGTCACTCAAGTAGGAGCTGCCTTTCACAAACCTGTTGTGGCTGGACCTAACAGCCTGGTTGTCCTTTAGTTGTTGCATGATAACACTACAAATGACCTGCTCCATAACCTTCAGAGTGACACGTCTGTTGTTCTTTGGATCCTCCTTCCAGTCCTTCATGCAGATGGGCCTCACATTTGCTAATTTCTAGTGAACTGTGACCTTCCAGTTTTAGCAGAACATCATTAAAAAAAAAGTGTTGCCTCAGAAATTTTACATGAAAATAATTGGAAAACAACAGATGAATATGTTAAATCTGGTAATGTTAAAATATCAGTGCCTGGAACTCTAAAAATCTTTTAAGAACCTGGTGATTTCAGGTGTAGTCTTGTAGGCTCTTCTGCTTGGCAGCATATTAGATGAAATGAAAATCATTAAAGTTGGAAAAGGCCTCCAAGATAATCAGGTCCAACCTTTGACTGAATGCCACCATGCTTGTTAAACCATATCGGAAAGTGCCACATTTACTCATAATTTGGATACTTCCAAGGGTGGTGACTGCACCGTCCTGTGGTGTAACTTGTCTTGTGACAGTTTTTCAGCCTAGAATAGCACGATAGTGTACTATGAGGCATTCTTTCAAGGTTTATGGTGGTTCTTTATGCAGTGCATATAGCTTTTGAGTGCCTGCCTGAGAGTGCAGGCACTGTAAATGTTCAGCTTGGAGGCTTTTAGTGAACTGTTTCACTGTCTGATTCCTTTGAGCTTTGTAAATTTTTTTAAGGTTATATCATACCCTAACATACTTCTAGTGGTAGTGTTATAAGAAACAGCTATGATTTGTTTGATTTTTAAATGTACGTGTATAACTACTTTAGGGAATAAAGTTGCTTGCATTATAACTAAACACTACGCTGCAGTTCAATCTCTCATTACAAAACTGAGTGTTTTTGTAGGATGTTCCTTCAAAGATGTGTATGCTGTTACACATCAGCACTTGCCCGACATGCTCAGAAGACTGCAGTATGGCTCAGTGCTGCCTCTCACTACAACACATCATATACTTTTCTTGTTTTTTTTTTTTCTTTTTTTCTATAAATAGGCAACTGCTTGCATAAGATAATTTTGTCTAAGAAGGATGTAACTTACCATACTGTAGAGTTTTGCTGGCCTCCAGCAAGTGGAGATTGCAAACAGTACTTTTTACTTTTGTTCTTACTAATACGTGAAAAGTAATCTTTAGTTTCTTGCAGTACCATAAAGAAGTTGTTCGTCTGATGTCTGGAGAATTCAGGCAGAAAATTGGAGACAAGTATATCAGCTTTGCCAGAAAATGGATGAATTATGTGCTAACAAAATGTGAGAGTGGCCGAGGCACTCGACCCAGGTAACAGCCAACTTGTTACTGCTGTGGTAGTTTTTAGATGAGCTAAAGGATTGAGCTCAGAGTTGGACTTAATGGAGTGACATCTGGCTGGTGGCCAGTCACTAGGCTGTTCCTCAGGGCTCAGTTATAGAGCCAGTTCTTTTTAGTATTTTTTATCAATGATCTGGACATAGGATTGAGTACATTGAGTATGTACAAAACAAGTTTGCCCATGATACTAAATTAGGAGGAGTCATTGATTCTCTCAAGGGTACAGAGGGACCTTTAATAGATATGAGTGCTGGACAATAACCAACCTTAAAAAATATAACAAGGATGAATGCTGGATTTTGCGCCTGGGTTGCTTGTAACCCTGAATATATATATAGATCAGGGGCCAAGAGCTGCTGGAGTGCAGCTCTTCAGAAAGGGATCTTGGAGTTCTTGTTGATGGTAAACTTTTGAGTCAACAGTGTGCCCTGGGGGCAGAAGAGCCAGCTGTATCCTGGGGTGCCTTAGGCATGGTATAGCTAGCCAGTTGGAAGTAGTTGGTGGTACTACCATCCTTGGTGTTCATGCAGCCCCAGCTTGAGTACTCTGAGAATTTTTGCATCTAAGAAGGATGTAAAATTATTGCAGTGTGTCTAAAGAAAGGCAGAAAAGATGTTGAAAGGACTAAGGGCAAGATGTAATGAAGAGCACTTTAGAACACTTGGTTTGTCCAGCTTAGGGAGGAGGAGAATGAATTGTCTGCAACTGCCTCTTCTCTTTGATGGCAGCACATGAGGAAAAGGCTTAAATCTGTGTTAGGGAAGGTTCACATTGGATAGTAGGAAAAAGTTCTTCATTGAGATGGTGATCAAGCCCTGGAACAGGCTCCACAGGGAAATGGTGACAGGCCCAGGCCTATTGGCATTCAAGGAGCATTTGAGCTATGTTCTTAGATACATGGTTTGACTTCTGTGTGGCCCTGTGTGAAATCAAAAGTTGGACTCTGATCCATGTGGGTCTCTTCCAATTCAGGATATCCAGTGATCTTGTATTTCATAGGTTGCGGCTGCTAATTCTAGCAGGTCTAAGAGAAGGCAGTGGGGGAGAGCATGTGGCTGAAGACACAACTCCCTCTAGCCAAGTTATTTATTTTACCACTCTAGGCCAGAAAACACTGATGGCCAGTCATTGCTAGTCAGATAGACATGAAAGCTTTAGTATCCTTTCAGTCTTGTTTCAGAAAGGAGAATTTAGGCAGGGAACACAGTGGTTTGGCTTGTGGCTCTGAAACATACTATGTGTGAGCTGATGATACTGTTCCTGAAGATAGCATCTATATGGGCTGCTCACTTCATTTAGCAGTGTCTTTGCTAAAATCAGACTTTATCTGTGTATAATTGGACAAATGCATTATTAAAAGTTAAAATTTTTGGTTTACATACTAGTCCATTTTCTTATGAAGGTTTAACATATTTTCCAGAGGAAAAATAATTAACTGTCATTTACTGTTCTTGAATGTGGTTGAAACTTTTATGATGGCTTTAGCCAAAGAGCACTTCATTTTCTGACTTTTCTTTTTCTTTGAGATAGATGGGCAACTCAAGGTTTTGATTTTCTTCAAGCCATTGAGCCAGCATTTATTTCAGCTCTCCCAGAAGATGACTTCTTGGTATGGAATAAGTTATTCTGCTTATGTGTATTTGTAGATGCTTGTAAAGCTATCAGTGTGTTTTCAGGGATTCTTTTTATAAAGTGTCTGAATACAGATGCTGTTTTGAGACAACTGCTGTTGTCACTTGTGTATTGATGCTGATATCTCTTCAGTTTTTAAGATTCTGAACAGAGTAGGTTTGTGACTGTTGACAGTAATGTTTTCAATTTGCTGACAACTTGCTGGTACTGTCTTGGGAGACCATCTTCCTTTGTATCTTAAGAAACATGACAGCAGCTTTTGAACTGAGTTAGAATTTATAGTTGTCATAATGAATTTCTAAATGTGAGCTTCTGAGGCTTAGTTCTCATCCAGAGTTCATCTGTGGGTGTGAACACAAAAATCACCATTGTTTAAAGATATTTCTTCAAATTGTTCTAACATGAAACAGACTTTAAGGCATCTTTCTTTTCCTTATATGGGGAAAAAATTAGACTATAAGTGACCATTTTGTGTACTCTGCCTTCCTCATTTTTCTGTGGAAATAAAATTTTGAGAATTTATTTCTCTGATCTTGGTACAGTATTACAGAGAACTGAAAGCACAATTGCCACAAAATAGCAAAATGTTAGTGTCACTTTTTATGTGCTGTAGAATGCGAGCCACATTAATCTTGCACAATACAGAAATTATGTAGTTCAGTCTTTTTGCACATGTATTTTTATCAGAAGTTTTGTAATAGGTTGTGTTACTCCTGTCTGTGTGTTGCTGGGAAAGGGTTGTCTGCCTTAATGAGAGAGTTAAACTTGTGTTTGGAAAACATTGATATATCAGCTTTAGGAAGTAACCCCTTAATTTTTTTTTGCTTTTACACAGTTTTTAAAACAGACTTTGAGCAAGTGGGAGAGAAAGGGGGAAGCATTTTTGAACTTCTTTCTTTCTTTATCTCCAAAACAGAAATACAGTTTATCATTTGAAGCCACTTTGATTAATCTGTATAGCAAAAGTCACAGCATTTCACCTAGAAATGGCAATATCAGGCCTAGTCTCTTACTTAGATAATACCCGATCTCATGGAAGAATGATGATCTAGATTTAAAACTCTGCATTTCAAGCTGAGATTCTGTCTCAGTCTGAGTTGGTAAGATATGCCAGTCCCAAGCTAAACACTTTCTTAGTTCAGTAATTCTGGGTTTTGTTAGTCCAATTTCAAGTTCCTGGTCTTCACTAATTTCAAGTTCCTGGTCTTCACTAAGTTTCTGAATTTTTGCCTACTCTGAGTGACTGGCATATAGAAGAGGCCTTCATAACAGCTCTACCAAAGAACATAATTTTAGTACCTTATTCTGAAGATATATCCCTGGTGTTCTGAGAAGTAAACTGAACCACAAGAAGATTAAATAACTTGTCTGTAGTTACATACACAGTGGATAGTACACCTAATAATTAAGCTCAGACTACCTGAGCACCAGTTCAATGATTTTAACTATTAAACTATTAAAATCCCTGTCATGAAAGTTTTGCTAGCTTCATGGCTATGATACATGAGGATGTTAGTGTGTATTTTGTAGATCTTTATAGGGTTATATAAGTTGAATGAGTTTTCCTAAGTTTCTCACATTTTACTAAGCATTTTTCTCACACATTTCTGAACTTTATTATCACGTTGCCAAGGACATGTTGTTTTGAAGAACAACTGCAAGAACTCGAACTGAGACAATAATACAGCTTAGAGTCAAAACAGGAAAGGCATCTCAGAGCCCTTGGAGGGCCTCCAAGGGGCAGTTCTGAGGGTGGGCACCATGGGAAAGTGATACCACGGGTTGGTTATAGATATCCTGTATGTTAATTACTGAAAGTTATAAAAACTGGAACATCTGGCTGGTGTGCGTGTGCATGCTTTTAGAGTGCACCTAAAAGCTTCTAATAAAGGAACTACTTTATTTCAACTGATGCTGTTTTGAAACTCTTTTGCAAGATATTTAGGCATCAGGTAGATAAGAAAAGGGTCTTTCTTTCAATATACAGGGCTTTATATTTACTGTTTTACAGACTTTGATCTTGTGATTCAGGCCATCATACTCAATTTTTTTAGGTGTGTCTTCTTGGGGTGTGGAGACGAGAGGGCAGAGCAAGTTGTTACAGCTTTTTCCAGCAAGCTTGATTTTAATTTTATTAAAAATGAATATTTTTAAGTTCCACTAGCTTTATATTATGAAATGTTCTTTGTGATATGTCACTGTTCAATTTTCATGTAATTTTGACTAGGGCAAAAAGCAAGACAAAAGATTTCCTAGCTTAAAAATATTAAGTCAAAACCGTAATGTAGATCGAAAAGTTTAGTATAATGGGTACAATATAGGGGTGCTTACTTTACAGATTACATACTTAACCAATGTAATTTTGTTACTGCGAGCTTCACCATGTGACTATCAACTCTCTTGTAAAAAAACATCACAATTTTCTGTTTGTCTTTTCTAGAGTTTACAAGCTCTGATGAATGAGTGCATTGGCCATGTTATTGGAAAACCTCACAGTCCTGTTACAGGTTTGTACCTTGGTAAGGCAGAAGTTACTGGCATTTGTTCTGGAGCTTTGCTACTGCTGTTACAGAATTTTGATCGTAAAGTACTTATTTAAAATGCTAGAAATACTAATAAAAGTATTTTTAATCTTTTTGTGATTGTTGTGAAACCATTATTGCCTGACTGGTGGTTGCTCAGGAAACTTCAAAGCTTTACAGATGTTTTTCTCTGATTTTTATCCTTGAATTCCTGTGAAGCCTTAGAAATCTTCTGGGAAAGGTTGGGTAGAGAAATGAATATAACTTAAAGAAGGCATTTACAGCTCCCTCTCCCAAACTTTCATTGTGGCACTGCAGATAATTACACTGTTGTTGGACTTTATATTATTGAGGTACAGATTTGTGAAGTAGTTCTTCAATATAAAATTTGTCATAATGTAAAATGTGTCTTTAGAGATATAACTGTTGATTTCATTAGGATGAAGTCAACGTATTTGGTTGTGTATCTGGTTAAAAGGATGTTTCCTCAGCTATGCTACCCTTTTAAGCTTCTCTTTCTCAGCACTTTATCTCTCTTCTTCCTCTCAACACCATTGACTAGTTTACTTTTCAAAATACTATGTCATCTTTTTTTCTTTCTTCTGATGTCCACTTCCTGGGCAGACTTGACAGAAGATGTGAAGGGTAATTTGACTCTAGCAAGAGGAGGTTTTTCAGTAAAGTTTCACTTTTGGTGTAATCTTGATGAGGAAGTGTTATAGCTGACAAACCTTTTGCAATGCAAGTCACTCCAATCCTTCGGAAGGAGGTATAGTCTAATATAAAATGTGGCCGGATTCTGTACTCTGATGTAAAACCTGTACATTCACTTTTGATACTGTTGTTGAGAGGGAGGCCCATTTTAGATTAAAAACTGACATGATGATGCCAAAGTACTGAAACTCTTATAAATGCTATTGCAGACACAGCAGATCACAGAAGCTAAATTGCTAGACAGCTTTTGTCTCAGAGGCACAGGGATGACATGGATGGTGCAGACTTGAACAGCAGTCTGAAACTTTAATACATGTGAAGTAAACATAGATAAACATAAACTGTATTCTGGCTGTAGATACTGCAGATACCCATGCCTGTCTCATGATTAGGAGAAAAATAAAACTTTCTGCTTAGTTTGCATACTGTGTTCGTGGACTTTAACCCACTGTGATCTTCACCCCTTTTGCCAAAGCTGAGGATCTAGGCACATAACTGGGTGTCTCCTGGTGTTTTATCCTGTCTTTTGCTTTGTGAAACAGCCTATCGCCACCCAGGTAGTTTAGGATCTGCCATCTGGGTCTTCCACTAGTGTATTTTTGAATTATAACAGGACAACCTACACCTGTCCCGAGCATCTTTTGCTTACCCTAGTTGTGCAAACAAGCTAGAAGCTCAGATTACTAAGATGAACCTAGCCTGGCAGAAAGTACTGACTCATGGTTTGATCAGTTGTCTTGTGATGTGACTGCCACAATATTTTTCTGACTAGTTAAGGAGAAGTTGAGGTAAGACATTGCCCGCTACTGTTGGAGGCACTGAATGAGCTAAGCATGAGGATAATGATGGTTCATTTAGGTTTTATCCTCTCTATTTGTATCATTTCCTTGGGACAGGCTGTCATGGGGGGCATCAGTATGAGTAAAATTGTCATATGTACTTTTTTCCCACCACTCATTTTGCTTTCTGTTATTGTCTGAGACTACGAATTCTGATGCAAAGGGAACATAATGATACTGTTTGTTTATTTTTAATTATTACTGGGTTTGTTCATATTTATTTTGCAATAAGATAATTTGTTATCTTTAATCTGTGAAGTTGAAGTAATGTAGTTCTAGTTTTAGTGAAGTATGTAGACATTTTCTAATTGCTAGTTTTTAATTATCTTGAGAATTTTTGTTATTTTATGGATGAGTTAAAAGATACAATAATATGAGAAGTATTAATGCATACAACTGATGGATTTAAAATGGGAATAATTTGTGTTTTTCTTAAAGGATAAGAAAAAATGTGCCAGTTCAGACTTAAAGCTAATTCCTAGAATTAATTTTGTCTTGAAATGACCCTAGCAGATTTTCCCCAACATCTGAATAAATGTGATCTGTTTTTCTGTTTGCAGCTGTTCATCGAAACAGTCCTCGTCCTGTGAAAGTGCCTCGGTGTCATAGTGATCCTCCAAATCCTCATCTTATCATCCCCACGCCTGAAGGCTTCAGGTATTTAGCCTTAGTACAGTGTTCTAAACTGGTTTATCCTCTCTCGGCTATACTGACTGTCAGTAAATGGAATACCTTTCCTGTTGAGGGCAAAACAAATAGAAAAAAATCAGCATGTAAGTGATCAAGACTTTATTGATGTACTTTTAAGGACAATACAGTTTCTTTTTCTTGCTGCTTGCCCACCCTCCTTTTCATTGGTGTGTGCTTTTTTACTTTGAAGTCAAACTTACCCCTTTGTCAATGTTTCAGTGTAAAAAGCTGTAATTCAGTGAAAACTGCTCATTTACGAAACTTTTATTTCCTTCCCCACTTTGAATGTCTGTGTAAGTGCCCATGACAGTGCTTTCTGTAGTTTAGTGTACACAGGACTTAAAAATGTAGCATTCTGAAATATGGTGGCATTTCTGCGTCGTTACCAACCTGTTGTGAATAAGCTTGAAAAAATGGATCTTTTCTCCTGAATTTGAAAGAGTTGACATGAGAATTAAAGCAAAAATAGTTTTAAGAGGTTGCAAAATAAACATTGCCGTGCATAATTTTACACAGTGGGCCTTATTTTTCAAGAAGATGAAGACAGTGACAAACTCTACACTTGATTCTTTTTTTGGAAGTCACTTGGCAGAAACTGGTATTACTCTAAAGATTGGAAATTTTTATTTTGAGGATTATTATTACTGTTCATACTGGCAGCTCCTGAAGCTTCTGAGACCAAGAATTATTCCGCGGAATTCTTTATGTGCTGAAAAACTTTTAACACAGGCATCATCATACAAACTTTCAACTCCAAACACTATTTTTTTAAACTGTTTCCTGAAGTTTTCCTTCTTGCCACAGCACACGGAGTGTCCCTTGTGACGCACGGAACCACTGCGGTGTTGCTGTCAGTCGCCCCGCTCCCGTCGGTAGCGACTCAGCTCAGCCCAAACCTGTCAGCAGTGCAAATGATACCAGGTAGCTCCGCTTCGTGAAGTAGCAGCCTCATCCTACGTACATCACCCATATAACTGTCCCAGCATACTTGCATCCTAGTAGATCATTTGCACCGTGCTTTCCCCTCCCATCATGTCTTCTGCTGGCTCCTTCATTCATGTGTGACTTGAGCAAAATCGTTTGTCTTGGAAATCAGTGATAAGGCCACTTTCAGATTCAAAATGTCTGAACAACATGGTAGTTAAAAGCATGCAGTTTTGTTATAAATTACAGATTTGCTCAGTAAAAACGTCCATGAAATGAACATATGCCAGTCACCTCATTGGTATAACTTTACTAAATAATTAGTATTGATAACTAACACTTAGAATCATATAGAATCACTCTCACTAAGATAACTGTAAGATAGAAAAAAAGCCCAAGGATTTACCTTTTTTTTTCCCTTCATGTTAGCTAACAGTTTTGGTATGGTTATTGTCAGCTATAAATATTTTGAAACAATGTAGTGGCAAATGCAAAATTAAACACATGAGATTTCAGGAGCTTTTTTTTCTTTAAATTATTTCTTGCTATACCTTTGGCTTCTTAGTGTGGTACAGAATAAATGCAATGTGAAAAAAACCATTTCTATATGAGGATATGCAACAGAAACCACTTCTGTATTGTCACAAGTGACTTTTTTTTTTTTTACAGACCTGTGTTGTATTTTTCTTGCTTTTTGACCTTCAGTTTGGCTATTATAATTTCAGACTGTTGGTATCTGTTCTTCCCATACTGGAGTCAGACCACTGACATATCTTCCAATTTTACTCCTTCCCCCCTGAAAATTCTGCTCTTACACAGTGATGTTATCTTAGAGTTCTTGGATTCTTATTTCTACTGCAGAGTACCAGAATGTCTCTTGGACAGAGACTTATATGAATGGAGACACATATCTGACTGTATCACATGGCTGTAGAGAAAAGAACAGATAGCGAAGGAACAACAGATTGATGGTTACTGAAGTGAACGTAGATATGACTTGGTTATGAATTATTTTTTAATAAGTAATTTTCGGCTGTTAGCCGGCAAACCCATCATCGTTTGATTATTACCAGATGCACAACAGAAGCATGCATTAAGCTGTGAAGAGGGAAGGAAGTTGCCACTTTTTATATACAGTCTTTTCTGTAAATTTTTTGAGTTTATTTTTATGGGAAGATATGACTTGCACTGTACAGCATCCTGTAGATGTACAGTTTGTGAGTGCAGGCTGTTTTGTTTTGTTTTGGTGGGGGTTTTTGTTTGTTTGAAAATACATCCTGAATTTTTGTCATTCAAACTACATGACTTTCTTATCTATCCTTTATGCTTTTTGTTTTAAGCCCCTGATGAAAAAGACAGAGTAGGCAGTAGTTTGCAGCATTTGAATAGCCTTTTCAAGCAAGTAATATTCTAGAGAAGTTTCACTGAGAGGTTCTGGCAGCTTAATAAGCTGACAGTGTGATGGCTAATTAATGTTTATAATTTTGAGGTTGTGGAACTTGTTCACTTGATAGTTAAGTTAGTCTTTACAAAGCATACGAAAGGGATTTTTTCTAGGCTATGTACAGCACTTTGAACCAAGACATTTTTAAAGCTAGTTGATTTTTCAAGAGGGAGATAGGAAGCTAGTTTATTTAAATAGTTGTAGACTTTGTTGTGATTTTATACCGCTCAATGCAACTGTCAGGTTTATAATTTGACACACTTGAATGTGATAGTGTATTCTTTTAATGTTTTCTGTGTGTTCGTTCCACACAAATACTGATAAAAGTGTAAAGGTTGGCATTTTGATGTTTTGTTATAGTTCTAGAAGATAGTCATTAGGAAGGAAAGAAATGAGAATTCTACTTCTTAGTTGCAATCTAATGCTTATTCTTTTAATGGATTGCAGCATGAAGGTTGCTGTGAATGCAACATTTTAGTCAAATTGTCTAGGCCTGTTTTTTAGAGACTTGTACTTTTCTTAGAGCTCTCAGCTTTTACTTGTCTGATGATTATTCATAAAATATTTCATCATTTTATTGTTTTCTTTATGCACTCTCTGGATTTCTAAGTAGCATTTAATACCCTGTGTGAGCTAGGAAGGATTTTTAAAGAAAAATACTAAAGCAGAGAAAGAGTTTTAAAGCCGTTGGGGATTTTTAGGGATTTTGCTTATTGAGGAAGGTAAAATATTACGAAAATTTCTAGAATTTTTTTCATTTTAGTATAGTAAAAAGACAGTTGCTGACTTTAACACATTGCATTCTTAATTATGGTCTTCATTTATTTGTGCTCCAAAAGAGAAAAGCAATCTTTTGGATCAAGAAGGTGTTTTGTGGTTTTGTATGCAAGATGTGGAGTCCAGCTGCTGGAGTAGCACAAAGACCCACACTTTGTACACTGTTCAGAAACTCTTTAGACATTTAGGGCATGATTATAAGCATTAAATATCTTTAAAAAGTTGAATGTAGGAACTTTATAAATCAATTGTACTAGGCAGTGCATAGTGCACAAATGCCACCATAGTTCTGGTGAAGTTTTCTTAAAAAAAAAAATCATCAGTTTAATGTAACTGGAAATTAAAATCCAAAGCAGTGATACCTGACTGTTTACACTGAGCTTTCTGATGCTTATACATTTACACTATGTTCATGCTAATAACCTGTATAGATACTTAATTTCTGAGCTGCCTGGGGTTATTATTCATCATTTTGTTTTTTATCCAAGCCTGAAGCCAAAATGTATCAATGTTCTTGTTCTTCTCTTTTACTATATTTTTTTCTAAAGTGTGCATACAGTCTTTCTGAACACAATAAACATCTGGGTGACTAAGATGGGCCTGAAATGGGGTTTAGATACCTCCATTCAGAGGTATGATACTTAAGATCCTCTGTTCAGCTGCTGCCTCATTTTAGAGGTGGTTTAACTTTGTTTTTTAAGCATTTTGTGCATCAGGAACTGTTGCTCTGTACGTGCTGAAACCACCTTGGCCTTCTGGCTGATTAAACCCTCAGCTTCCTGAAGAATAATGAGGATTTTCACTAGTTTAGTTTCAGTTCCTGGTCAAACTTAAAAAATCTAGTTGGGCAGTAGTAAGGAGTTCAAAGCAAATGTCATATAGAGAACATTTACACAGGAAAAGGATGTCTTCAATTTTGGCTTCTGTTCTCAAGATTGTCTTTTTTTTTTTTTAAACTGTTCATAGGTAATAATCAGCTACATTTTGGAAGCAACCTAGGGGCTATAGGGATGTCCTCTCATATGTGTGTTCACTTTGTGATGCCAGATATTTTTCATCTTTTTGTAGTTGTTAGCTTTCAGTGAAGGATTTAGCAGTGTTGCCTGCTTTCCAGTAACAGTTAGCTCATACCTCTAAAGCATTATGTTTAAGGAGGCATCAGTAACAATTCTTCTCCATCATAGTTTGAAAGGGAGCCTTGTCCAAAAGGAAATGATGGTAGAAAGACTTCTATGGCTCTAAAACAGGAGTGTATTGATTGATGTCTGGGGCTGGAGAAAGATGCCTGGAGATCTAAGAATTTGTCTCATTTCTCTCAGTACTGTTTTCCTTTCTGTTCAGAATGCTTATTCGTCTTGCTCTTATTCTGAGGCATCTGATTCTACTCTGTGTTGTGTGGAAGAACTAGGGCCTTCCAGCAGTCAAGCTGCTCTCTTTTCAAGTGTCCTCCCTGCTAACCAGCTTGTCTCTTCCCACTAGTTTTGCCTTAATGACTATGGTCTATGACTGCACTTGCAGTGCACTAGTCACATATGAATTCAGTTACCACCCTTCATCTGATGATGTGGCTCACATTATCGCCCAGCTGAATCACTTCTGATTGTATATCCAAACCTGCGCAAGCTGCATCCTGCTGCAGCTTTCTTAGTAGTAAGTTACAAGTCATGAAAATGGATTCTGTTTTTATTGACAAGGAAAGTTGGAAGTAGTTTATGCTTTGAAAGCTTAGGCCTTTTTCATAGAGTGGCATAACTAAAATCATATAATAAGTCTTCATTTGGAGGAGAAATAGCATAGAAAAGGTTTTCAGTTTACACTTCAGCATCAGTTTTTCTTTCATACTGCTTTCATGGTTTATGTCTTATAGGCTTCAGAGGTTCTGTCTCTTTAAAACTGCAGCTAAATTAGCATTGCATTAAATAAATACTAATGGCAAATTAATTAGTATGATGGCTCTTTTTAACAGGGGTTCCAGTGTCCCTGAAAATGATCGACTTGCTTCAATAGCAGCTGAGTTGCAGTTCAGATCCCTTAGTCGTCACTCCAGTCCCACTGAAGAGCGAGAAGGTGATTGTCACAGTAACAAATTGTGACCTGGATGTGTAGATGGTTTGTCATTAACCTGTTTCCCTGTGTTTCCAGTTCTTACTCTTTCCAGAAATTTTTTGCACCTCTTTGCATTCAGAAATCTTAGATTTTTAACTTCTAGGCTTATATTGTCAGAGTAAGTTCTTTGTTTTCAGACATACCCACTATTCTCTTGCCTTTCGTATTGTTTCTGAACTGTATCTGAAGAGATTTCCTGATGTCTTGCTAAGTTCCAGTGTTCAATATGAAATTAGTAATGTGATTTCTGAATTTTATAATCCATTCGACAGTATATTCTGAAAAACTGTTAACGAGGTATAAACTGAACTCTTTAGGACAGTGAAGTGTTTTCTGTCCAGTTTTTTATCACTGCAGAAATTATGTTATGAATACTTGCTGTTATTTGAATCCTGGAAGAAGCCAGAGGGTGTATGACTTGATGTCTTGATTAAGGCAACAAATCTTGATTTATTGCAACAAATACCTTGAAAGATTGATTTTCCAAATTAAAAGGAAGTACAAAATCTGCAGCAAAGTAGAGTTGATACTGTGGTCATCCACTCTGGATTTCAAAGAGAAAGACCTTAAAAATTCGTATTAAGACGTGTGGGTTTTGGGATTTTTTTATCTTACTTTGTTTTTAAGCAAATGCTGAAAATATTGTCTACCTCATGCCTATTCCAGTTTTTATGTATCTATATGAAGAGGAAGCTGGTTTAAATTGGAATGAATACAAGCCTTATTCTAAGGATATCTTGTGTATTTGATTTTGAGTGCCCTGGCTTGAAGTGCTTCCCTCAGTTGTGGAGGGAGATCTCTATTTCTATATAAATTAAATTTTATATCATAATTTTTTTTCTAAAGAGAAGTTAATTTTTGATTTTAAGAGCTTATGTTGCTATACATATAGGGTATGTTAGTCCTGACATATAAGATCTTAGCTTCTGCTGAATATAGTGGCATAATCCTTAATATGAGGTAAAGCTACTTTTGTGCTCACACTGTTTTTTCTCTAGAACCATTGTATCCAAAAGGAGATTCAAGTGGTTCATCCCGGCGGAGTTGGGAGCTCAGAACGTTAATCAACCAGACCAAAGGTAGGTGTTTAGGAGCGCTGTAATGTAATGTCTGTTAAACTAGAGCTAAAAGTACTTAAAGATAGAATTTTATTGCTGATTATGAAGGCATTTTCACAGCTTTACACATAGGAAAGAAGAAAAAATAAAATCCTGATGACAAGTATATGATACCGCTAACAAAATAACAAGGTATATGCTCTGAGGTGGGAGTAATTCATAAAAGTTAATTCTTTTCAAGTTCTTAAAGTTACTAGCAGTGTTCTACAAAGTTGAGTTAATTCATTACTATAAAAGAATTGCAGAAGTTTGTTATCCCTCTTCAGCCCAATTATGAATTGCATGACAGTAGGAAGCACTTCCTTAATTCCCAAGAGCTCTCTCCAGTGTGGGATTTTATTATTTTGGGTGTCGAACAATGTATGATCCCACCCTGTTTCCTAAATTCAAGGCTATTACTGGGCCCTTTCCTCTCTGTCCTGCTGCTGATTTTCATGAAATTTAAAGTAATTTGATTACTTCAGCCATTCCTGTACTGTACAGGTATATATATACATGAAGCTTGCTTGTGTATATTGTGGCAGGTTGGAGCCTCATGAAACAGTAGAAAAAAACTTGTCACATGAAAAAGCAGTCTTATTATGTGGCTTACACGGAACACAGGAGGAATGAAATTCTTGTTCTGAAATCAAGAAGTCTTACTTTTTGTTTGAAACATAAATACTGAAGGAATTTGAGTTTGTTTAAACTAGCAAAGAAGAATGAGGGAAAACTTGAAAATTTCTAGAAGACTGCTCAAATGGGAACTGGTTTTACTGTCCGCTGTAAATAAGACAAAGATTTTGACTTAAAACTACAGCAAGGCATATTTAGTGTAGAGGAAGTAGTATTAATTATAGGTGGGGAGTAGAATATATCATTTGGGAGTATCAGTATCTCCATCTTTTGGAGACTGTTAGGAACAGGTTAGACTACTGGTGTCAGCAGTGACAGGTGTGCAATTTTTGTGCTTTACAAGGACAGGATGAGGTAACATGGCCTTACTAGGATTCTGTTTCAGGACTTGGGAGCTGGAGTTTCTAATACCTTTAAATCTTTGAAATAACATGCTATGAGTTTTTCAAGAAACCTCTCATGTCTCTGTAAAGCAGAACTTTACCTGTCCTTCTTACCTTAATTACTCTTAATGACCCTAACATATTTCCACTGTCAGAGGTTAGTTATAGGTCACATGCAAAGAAGTGTGTTGCATTTCACACATTTAATTTCATTGAATCAAGGAAGAGATGATTAGGAAAGTATCAGCATTCTCATTTTACCTTAGTTTCATATGTGATTCATAAGTGGTAGTTTCATATGTGATTGTTAAAATGTCTTATTCTTAAATTAGACTCACAAAATAGTGTTCTTTTAACTCAGGTCACTTCATGTAATATCAAATGTTAACAAAATATGACAGTGAATATTTCTCAGTCAAGGAAATTGTTCATCCCTCTTTTTAGACACTGCTTCCAAGCAAGCACCAATGGAAGCTGTTCAAAAGTCTGTTCAGTTGTTTGAAGAAAGGAGATACAGAGAAATGAGAAGGAAGAACATCATTGGTCAAGTTTGTGACACACCGAAATCTTATGATAATGTCATGCACGTAGGTTTGAGAAAAGTGACTTTCAAGTGGCAGAGAGGAAACAAAATTGGTATGTCCATTATTCATTTATCATTATTCATTTATTACTGAAACAAATGTTAAAATACAAAATAGTGTTGCAGCTAGGATTTTCTTAATGCAGAACTTCAGTGAAGTTTTAACTGATCAAATAAGCTAAAAAAAAAGGAGAAGGATTTGGTTATGACAGTTAGATATGATCCTGTGATATATGCATGTGTTTAGTCTGATAAAATGTTTGAGTCCTGCATTTGGAAGAACCAAAATTATTAATGGAAATGAGCTCAAACCTTGGGATTTAATTCACCAATCTTATTGTTGCTTCCCCCATGTGATCCCTTTTTACTCTCTGGCTTGGGATGTTGGAAGAAAATCCTTAAGTTCATGAGAAATTTTCTTTCAAGTCAGCCCGTTAACGTAAAGTTTTTACTTTTAATAAGCTTGAATTCTGGTCTATGAATGTGGTATTAGGTGTTAGAGTTAAAAGTTACTTGAAGTTTTAAATTAAAATACAGGTAAAGAACGTTGACAGGCTGTTCTTGGTGATACTTTCTTATTGCAGTTGATGTACCTGTTGCTTATTGAATGTAGTGTCATTTTTCTTATTTTAATTTTGCAGGTGAAGGCCAGTATGGGAAGGTCTATACCTGTATCAGTGTTGACACTGGAGAGCTGATGGCTATGAAGGAAGTGAGTACTGTGTATACAAGAACCACTGCTGCCCTTGGATTTTTTTTTTTTCTAAACTACATGTGCATGACTTAGTAGGCATTGAGGGTTTCTGAACACTGTCGTGAGCTAACTGGGAAAGAATGGCAAGACAGATTTTTCTTCATGTAGCCACAGCTACTGTTACCACTTTTTCCTCCATGAGTTGCTTAAGCTTTTTCAGTTTCTAACTTTCAATTTAAATTTATGTAAAATGGATAATGTTTCGTACTAATCTTATAAGGATGTTGTGAATTTAATTAATGCATACTTAATGTATGTGAACTCCCATTAAGAGATCTTAAATAATTTTGAAAGATTAGTGAAGACTATATACAGATTTATATTTTACTCTGCAGTGTTTTCCCTCACATTTTATTAGTTTTTTCTTCATTCCTTAAAGCAAAAGGTAGGAAATGTGACATCAGATGTTTTTCAGCTTCTCCTGCAGTTTAAGTGAGCTAGGTTGAATCAGAAAAATTGACTAACCTGGTGGGTACAGAAAATCTAATTTTCAGGATAGAAGTAAGGCTGTGTAGGCGTAGAGTTCTGTTTCCCCTACAACACCTTTTTAAAAAAAAAAAGTATTGTTTTAATACATTTCTACGTCTTCAGACAACTGCAAGCATCAATTGTTCATAACAGTTACCATGCCAGTATTGGATGCTACAGCAGTTACATTTTATGAGCCAGTTCTTCCACACGTACAATACTTATGTGTTCCCCAGTGTGTGGAAAATCAGGACTGGCTCATGTTTAACTTCTTGTACCATACTTATTCAGGGACTAATAACAACACTTGAAATTTTGTACCTGCTACATTTTTTTCTCCTGATGAAAGAACATTTTTTCCTCTGATCAGTAGCACTCTATTTCTGGAATTCAAAATTCCTTTCTGGTTGCAGGTGTTTTCTACGGATTAGCATGTGTGTGCTTCTTAGCAAGAAGCTTAAATAAGTTTATAAATACACCTTGTTTGACAGACATTTAACTAGTAGGCTAAATATAGGCTTATATACAAACTGTTTGCAACTTCCAAATGAAAGACTTTTCTGTATTTCTTTAAGAATAACTTGGAAGAAGATACATATATTTATTTTTAAAACTCCTGTGTACCCCTGCCCTTACCCCAAGATTTCTTCAGACTTTACTGTCTTAACCACAGTATCATTGAAATTATTTCAACTTATGCAAGCTCTACTACAAATGCATAGTATTGCAGCTGTGTGTTAGGAAATACATAAAATGCTTGAATGTCATTTGTCACCTTTTTTTAATCTTCATATATTTAATTTGACAACTGTTTGAGTACAAACTGTATCCTGGAATTGTTATACAGAGCACAACAACCATAACATCCTAGCAATCAAAGGCAAAAGACGTGCATTTATTTCTTTAGCAGTTGTCCTGCACTTAATTAATGAAGCTTCTGCTTTCTACCGGTATGGTAAAAGTAGTATCTTCTATAACTTGCTATTCATTCTGATTTTCTTTGTGTGATTAGAAGCTTTAAATTATTTTTTCAGGAGACTAACTTTTTTCCTCCATGAACAATCCATCACAATATATTGTAGGAGAAATAATGAAAACCTGTTTCTTTCATCAAAAACCAATTGTATTTGTTCCATGCCACACCTTTTCCTTGCACCTGCTTCATTCTCAGTGAAGAAATCCCCCAAAGAAATCCCTTAGACTCTCTAGTGATGAAGTCCCTGGCAGCAAGTCTTTCTTGAATGATAGCTGTCACTGATGTTGCTTTCAGATTCTCCTGTACTATGTCTATCTACCACATTTAAGCTGGAAGGCAAGCTCTGAAGAGTTATGTATGTGCACACTTGTATTTATACATTTAAGTAACAGCATTTTGCTCTTATAAAGTTTATAAATCATCATAGCTCTATGTTATCTTCCAAAAATTGTTTAGTGTGCTTTTAAGTCTAGGGAGGGATAGTATTTTGGGGCATTTTATGTGATGATGCTATTTAAAACAAATAAACAAAAAAATGGAAGTGCCTTTTTCTTTTTTTAGCTGCTTTTTGGTTTGTGTTGAGTTCAGGATCTGTTGTTTGCCTTTTTTTTTCCCGTTGTTCCTTATTAATTTTAAACAATAACAAAGTAATGACAAATCTTCTTGCAGATAAGGTTTCAACCTAATGATCACAAAACCATCAAAGAAACAGCTGATGAACTGAAGATTTTTGAAGGCATCAAGCACCCTAATCTGGTTCGTTACTTTGGTGTGGAGCTCCACAGGGTAAGAAAACATAAATTACTGGGGCTTTTTATGGGGCAGAGAGAAAATTTTAAGAAGCTTTGTATTACTGGAAGTTTTGCTTGAGAACATTCTAGTTCATCTTAATTGTCTGGTTATTTCTGTGAATAGCAGTGTGTCTTTTGTTTTTCCTCTGAATATTGAGGCCTCTGAAACAGTTTGGAGAAAGTTTTTGAAACTAGTACATAAACAGAGAAGGCTCACAATAAAATTGAGTGAGTAATGCTGGAGCTATTTATGCTGCTACTCTGTTGAGTTGCTCCAAAAGCAAGCTGTATCATGTATGGTGTGGTAACCTCTTTGTATAGATAAAGGCTAGACAGGCTAGAACCTCTTAGCAGCAAAGGTTGTACTGGTATCATATCTTGACAATTCCTGGAAAAATTTAGTGCTGGCATTTAAGTCTTGATGCCAGAGAAATACTGGAATTCAGCTAGCACCTCTTCAGAAGATAAAAACAAGTATTCTTGCTTGAGCAGTAGAACTAATGAAATGTGTTTTTCTTATGGAGCTGGATTCCAGAGTTGTGTGCTGCAATCCCCAATCTTTTATTGTTCTCTGCTTCCCACATGCTCTTCCCACTTGCACTGTGAGTCTTGAATCCTGGTGTCTGGCAGGGAAGTGCTGAGTGGATTTGACTGATTTGCTCAATGTGAATTAGTTGATTTGCTGACCCATTGCTGGCTTAAAAGGGGACAAAGGCTGCTTTCTGTCTGCATTTCACTGCCTGGGGACACAAAGTATGGTGTCTGTGCCACTGGATCATTGGTTTCTCAGACTAGTTTCTAAGAGCTCAGTGTCTTTGCCATCTTTTTGTATTAATTGAGTCTGGCTGAAATTGGCTTGGCTTGGAGACTGAGAGTGAGAACAGTAACCTAACTTTTCCTTAAAGTGAGATAGAGTTGGCATTCTTGTTCAAGCCACAGAAAACAACAAAAAACTTGCTCATCTCAAGCAATCAACTGATGATATTGTAGGAACTGGGAGTAAGAGAAGATAAAACCTAGATGGTTTGGGCTTGTGTTTTTTTTTTTTTTCTTCTTTCTAAATAAGTGAGGATCTTTTTGGATTTCTCTGCAATATACTTGTAGGATTTCCAAAGTCTCCTTTTATTGATGCCAAAGTAATGTGTTTTTATACATCCAAATAGTATCAGTTATGTACAAATGATGCAGATGGATATGCAGCAGAGACTTTCCATAGCTATGCAATAGAATATATTAGGTTGCAGCATGCCAGAGAAAATAGAGTTCTGAACAGATGATTTATTAGATAGTCCACAATAAGAGATACTTCCATTAAAACATTACATGATACTTTCATTGGTCTTTTCATGAACAATGAAGGATGGAAGGTAAACTTAATCCTGATTCAGCATTTAAAAAAATACAATATAAAAAATTATATCAAATCTAATTTGGTTCCCACAACAGGAAGAAATGTACATCTTCATGGAGTACTGTGATGAGGGCACTCTGGAGGAGGTATCAAAACTGGGCCTTCAGGAGCATGTCATTAGGCTCTACTCAAAGCAAATCACGATTGCCATCAATGTACTACATGAACATGGTATTGTTCATCGAGACATTAAAGGTAATGTTAACTCAAAAAGGTAATGTTTTTGTTTCAGTGTGGTAGATGAGAGCAGGGGGGAACATATTTGCAGATTTAGTGTGCATTATCTATACAGCCATCAAATGTATAAAGCCTTCCACTAACTTTTCAGTGTACAAGTTATTGGCTAGTTACATGCTTTTTTTTTCTAAGTGTAGATCATAAAAAATGTTCACAGTTGTCATTTCAAACTCATCAATTGTGCCCATGATTTATATAGTTTCTCTGGAGGTTGCTGACTTTGGACAATTGTTAAAACAATCTTTATTCTTAGTCCTTGCATTTTTATTAATAATGTACAGAGTTATGTAATGCTGTTTTTCTTCTTGTCTGTGCAAACAACAGTGGTGTTTTCTGGAGCTGACAAGCAGTGTACAGTGCTAGAATTGTGCATCAGAACTTTTCCTTGTGATTCCATTCTCCCAAAGGGTTTTAGGATTTCAGATGAGTGGTTGATTAAACATAGTAGTTGCTAAAGGAGGTTAAAGGGATATCTTAAAATTACTTACCTAGTGTGGTTTTTTTCCCATACATTTATCTTCTCATGGCTGGTTGTCAGCATTTGCTTACAAAATGAGCAGACATGAACTGCAATAACTAAAGGGGGGTTGGTTTTGGCATATGTTTAAGGCACTCAGTGTCAGTCCTCATTCCAGGTTCATTTTTCTTTTCCTGCGCCTTCCAACAACATCCTCCATGTCTAGTTATCTTGCTTTTGTTAGTCTGGCATACTTTGCTCACCACTGGCAGAAAGTTAACCAAAGGCAGGGGAAACAATGCACACAATGTGCCCTGCAAATGCTCATTCTGTGGCAAGGCAGTGCAACCCAACGATGCTGGGTTTCTATGTCCCTCTTGCTCACAGGGCTTTGAATCACCGCAGCAGTGTAGGAGGTTCCCAGTTGCTCTTGGTCCTTTGGCCTCGTGCTTCTCATTTGGGAAAAGAACTATCTACGATCCAGAGGCCTTCCACCCAGGTAGGCCACTCTTGAGTCAGTTTTGGCTTTTTTTCCCTAGAAAACACTTTTCCTCACTCCCATTCCCCAGCAATCTTACCTTTTCTGGTTCTCCTGCCTCACCAAAGGTTTCTTTCCAGTTGTGGATTCCCCTTTGTGCTTTTCACAGTGCCCTCCTTTGCCCTTTTCTTGATCATTCCACATCCAGGTTTTGCTTAGCTGGATTACGCTCTCCTGGAAGCTCATGATCACAATCCAAGGCTGGCTGATAGGGATTTCTTTTGTGCTGCTCATTGTCATTGCTGATACCTGATTGTTTCCAAATAGGTCTTCTGCTCTTCAGGGAAATGCATAAGTGAGAAGAGCTGTTTAACAGAACTGTAATGGTGTGTTATATGAGGGCATTTCTATTGCAACAGGTTCCTCATATCAAATGTTGGGGTGTTTCCTAAGAGTAACAGCAGTTATAAACAGAGGGTCACTGCAGGCACATCTATGTATAGAACTTCCTGAAACTTCATGACAGAACATGCAGGCAGACCACAGAGGGTGTTTTTACAAAGGATATCTGGTGTTACATTGGAAGGCATTTGTATTCTGTCCCCTTTTATGCTAACGTTGCATCCCCAAGTTTTCAGGCTAGCAGCAGTAAAGAACACTCTGGTTTTCATTTTAGCTCTTGTGTAGACAGGTACTACTCTTTATTTTTCTGATAGGGAAGAATGATATGTCATTCAGACTGTTAAAACTGCTTTTCTGTGGAAATCTTGCTGTCAGATCATGCTATATCTCTCATGGCCAGTTTGCTAAACATGACCGTGGATCTATTTCTTCTAGCAGGAAATAAACAATTCTTACAATAATAGTTTATCTGTATCTCGCAGTTGGTGTCTGCAAGTACCTTGTGCTCAAAAATAAGAGTCTTCTGGTTAGTAGTGTCACCCTGTGCCACACCACTGTCTTTCAAGGTGCTCTTGTGGCATCCAGGTCTGTGAGGGTGAAACATGAAGATACAGCTGCCGAAAACCTTGATTCGCCGTGACTTGTGGTTGTGAGGACAAGCAGGGTCATGTTGGCTGGTTGTTACATTTGATTGTACTGTTTTTGTTTAATCTGCATCTATGTGAAAAGTAGGTGGTGCTAGTATGTAGCAGAAGTTAGTCTTTTGGAATACTCTTTTAATCTCTGTTCTGAGTATTGAATATTAACCCCTGTGGCTAAGCCCAGTTTCCTTGGTTGGAATTACTTTACTTTTTGTCAGGAAGCTGTCCTGCACAGTGATCAAGAGTGAGGGCATATTTAATGCTGAAGCGAACCTGTGGACATCTGTTTGAGCTCTCTGTTCTAAACAGCTCCAGCCTCAGCATCAGATCCAATGTCAAATTTGATCAGATTGCTCATTGTTGAGATACATATGTTATCTCCAGGGAGGGAGATGCTCTGTTCCAATGACTGACCTATCCCTATTGTTTGAAACCTTTTTTGATACCTTGCTGGAATTTGCAAAGGTTGCTGTTGTGTCCATAGCCCTGTATCATTTTACAGTGTACCTTTAAGGAAAAAGTCTGTTTCGATGTTCTTGATATCGTCCCATTACACAGCTGAAAACTGCAATAAATTCCCCTGCATACACACTCCCCCAGGCTTCCCTTCCTCAAGCTAAACAAACCCATCTTGCAGCCTCTTCTTGTATATTGTGTGCCCCAGCCCTCTGACCATCTTCATGCCACTCTCCTGGGTTTGCTCCAGTATGTCATTGTCTGCCTTGTACTGGGGAGCATAAAAACAGCACTCAGTGTGTGGTCTTACAAGTGATGAATTGAGAAAAATTAATCAGTGAAGCCATGCTTTGTGCATTCTCTTCAGGAGAGAAGGGCATATTCCTAAAGAGTGTTTGGATTGTGTTTTCAGCATGAACACAGAAAATGAAGGGACTGTGTCTGAAGCTTTAGTAAATCAGGAATGTGTAAATGAGATGCTCCAGGCCAGAAAAGTCTTCATCAAACTGCTAGTCTGTTATTGTCTCCTTGTTAACTTTGTTGTTAGCTCAGAACTCCTACCATTCCTGTCTTCCTGATTAACACAAGGCAAGGAAGGTCATTCAGCAAGAGATGGAAAACTGTTTAACAAGAGACTATGGGCATGTGTTATGCTTTCTAAGAGTCTGTAAAAACTGATTTTTGTCATCCAAGAGTAGAATTTGCCCTGCTTGTTTCCTCAATCACTTTGGCTGCTGCACTGCTTAAGGAATGTCTATGAGCTGCCTCTTTTTCTGGGATTATGCCACAGCTTTTAGTGAGGCCTTTGGTCCTGCTCCTTGGACTCCTAGGATTTTCACCAAAACCTTTGAACTATCATGCTAGTGCAGTTTTCACTGTGCTTACCATGGGGCTGATTTGGCAGAGGTAAAGAGTGTGAAACTTGAGTTTAAATGCTTTAGGTCATGGCTGTTGTTTTCTCTAGCACAAGTATGGCTTTTGCCATCTGCTCTTTGTTTGCAGTCTTCCCAGCAGGTCTAGTAGTATAACAGCAGGAGGGCTGTGCAGAACTGGGCAACCTCTGGCCTCTGCCTAGTACCTCCAGTGAAGATGCTTTTGACAGTGTATGTGTAGGGGGAGAGAGAAGGAACAGATGGGCGTGTGGTGCCTTTTTGCTCTTTTAATTGCAGTATCTGGTTTTATTTTGCCTATTAACCATGCAGATACGATAGGAATTTTGTTACATTCCCAGTAGCATTAACTGTCAAAGGTAAAGAGCATTGGTCATCCTCAAAGTACTGCCCTTTTGTCATCTTTTCTTTACCCAGCTCCTGCTGGATTCTGTTCAAGTTTTCTTTAACAAGGGCACCCTTCTTAAAGACTCCTTCAAGAGTCTGATCTTGGTTTCTGAACAAACATCTTAAAAAACAGAGGCTTCAGCAGACAACGCATCAGTGGAAGCCTTATGCAGCTGACAGAAAGTGTCAGCAACATGAGCCAAGTACTGTCTCTTTCTGCTTAGTGGAACTTGGGTTAAGTGCTTTGTTCCACTTGACAGTTCCAGGTGCTTTCAGGAAAAGGGCTCACAGCAGCTTTCATGGTAACACTTATGCTAAATTATCATTACTTTTTATTAAAAGGACAAACTTTGGTTTGAAAGGCCTTGGGAGTAGGTTCTGAACTGTATGAAAGGAAACTGTTCCAATAGCATTACATTTACTCAGAAGAGAGATTGTTGCGATTCAGCACTGCCAGGCTTCACCCACTGTAGTAGCTGGAAACTGCTTTGTATTCTTCTGTGAAATTTTCATGGTGCTTTCTTGAATAGAAGAATACTTTCAAAACATCCTTGAAAAAGTGCTAGTGCTGGCCATTTTTCCCAAGCTCTTTGGGCTAAGTGCACATACTTTCTCTCTGACAAGCAACTGCTTGAAAATCACTAGAAAAGCTGTTGGCAGTAGTTCAAAGGAAAAAGAAGTTGTCACTCTTATCATGTCAGGACTCTGTGTCCCATCCAGCTGCCTTCTTGAACTTCTGTGTGTTTCTGGATTCACATTCATTCAGGAAGCTGAGGGATGGTCTTACTCAGCTCCATTACACATGCATGTGATTGCAGAGTGACTCTGGACATGTCTGTCCCTCTGATGGCAAACTGCAGAATCCAGCCAAAGAGTTCTGGACTATGTGTAGGCATCTGAATGGCAAGAGTGGAAAACCTATGGACATAATGTGCAGAAGAGTTGTATTCCCTGAACTTTAGTTCTTCTTTCAGAAGTCTGTAGTAACTAAAGGTTGGAATTTATTTTGGTTAATGATTTTGCTTCCCCTTTAATTGCAGTTCTATGTAACTCCTCTTGGACTAAACAGTTACCAAATGTTCTTACAGTAGTTAGCCCTTTGAGAAACGGGCAGGATTTTGGCATCAGTGATCCTGCACTGCCTTTTTTTAACTTGAGCTTTTTGAGGATTCTTTATATTTTCTACGAATATCTTGGGGATGCCTGCCAAGCTAACTGGAAAAGGTCATTAAGTAAGAACATAACAAAAAGGAGAAGCAGCCAAGAACTGCACTGACCTATGTTCAAGGTGGAACAAAAGTGAGAAACTTCAGGTTTTATTCATGAGCCATTTTTTAATTAATCTTTTGGGTAGAGTCTATGTGTAATGAAATCCCCAACATTTTTCTATTCCTAGAGTAGGTGTACAGTTTTCTTCTGTGCATACCATCCTTTTTTCCTCAAGAAAGATCACAGCTGAAGCTCTGTTTCTGCCAGGTGATACTTGCAGTCGACTTGTGGTTTCGTTGTGATAACTGCAGAACCCAGGCTTTGACCTGATATATATAGTAAACTCCTTCTGCTGTACCTGTTTTCTGTTGACTGTCAGCATGCATTTTTGACAGGATGTTGAATTAAAGAGAACCACAGGTTGTCAAAACCACTTGGCTTATTTTGCAGTGTTGTGTTGAGCAACTGACTTGAAGCCAACTGCAGATTCCTCTTGGAGATTTTTAACTATGCTAGGAAGCTTTGTTCTAATGTGAGTGGGCAGTGTAGCCAACAATTTTAACAGTAGCACTCCTCCAAAAATTACTCAGGAAGCAGAGTGCAATAGGAGTAGGTGTTTGGTAGTGCATGTAATAAAATGCTCTAAATTCCATTTATATCATGCCATATAATCATTAAGGAGAAGACCTCTTAAGGTCATTGAGTCCAACCTTTGACTGATCACCACCACACCAACTAGACCATGGCATTAAGTTATGTCCAGTCCTATCTTGAAGACCTCCAGGGATGGTGACTCCACTACTCTCCTGGGGCAGCCTGACCACCCTTTCAGTGAAATTTTTCCTGTTGTCCAACCTGAACCTCCCCTGGTGCAGCTTGAGGCCATGTCCCTCTTCTCACAGGCAACCTCATTATTTGCCTGTGAGATCAACCCCGCCACGTGGCTTGAACCTCCTTTCAGGTCCTTGTGAAGAGCGATAAGGTCACCCCTGAGCCTCCTTTTCTCCAGGTTGAACAACCCCAACTGCTTCAGCTACTCCTCATAAGACTTATTCTCTAGACCCTTCACCAGATTTGTTGCCCTTCTCTGGACTTGCTCCAGCACCTCAATATCCTTCTTGAAATGAGGGACTCAGACCTGTTACTTGAGGTGCAGCTGCACCAGTGCCAAGTACAGGGGGACAATCGCTTCCCTGTCCTGCTGGCCACACTGGTTTTGATGACAAGTATCATATCATCTGTCTTCACTCAGCAGAATTGAAAAGATGCCTAGTGGGAGGTACAGAGCAATGGCCTCTGCCATAAAGCAGGTTTTTCAGAGTCTAATGCTCACAAGAAGAAGCGCTGGAATTCCTAAATTCCTGAAGGAGTAATTTCTTGTAATAGGCTTGTATGGAAAGCTGTTCAATTTGCCTGCCATACTGCTTTGTGTTTTGAACACTTGTCAACTTCTAGTCCACTTTGTGATAACACAAACCCACCAAAACATCTTTAATGCTGTCACATTCCACACTTAATCCACAGCTAAAGATCTAAGTGTGAATTCAGCTATTATCCACTATGTAACTGCCAAGAGTATATTGAGAAGCCCTCATTCCTCAATTCAGCTCTTGTTTAAACAACTGTTACTGTGTTTAATTGTGTTTCCTAGGAGCCAACATCTTTCTTACCTCATCTGGACTGATTAAACTGGGAGACTTTGGCTGCTCAGTGAAGCTGAAGAACAATACCCAGACAATGCCTGGAGAAGTGAACAGTACCTTGGGAACTGCAGGTAAGGAAGTTTGTTCTAGGCACGTAGTTGTCTACTTACCGTAAAAGAAGATACCTCTGCCAGAAGTCTGGGCTGGAGTAAAACCGTGAGTTTCAGGGAAACTTGGTTTTACCTTAGCTAGTTGTGCTTTATATGCAGAAGCCAAACAATTAGTGAATAATATAACGGGAGAGACAACACTGTATTTGGTAACCATAAAAATGCTGGAGCATGTGTTTTCTGGGGTTGTGTCTGTCTCTGCAGTGTGACTGAAACAGTACTCTTCTTACGGAACAGCTGCTTAATCTGTTTTCAGAAAAAGGCAAGAACTGTAGCAGCATTTTCACTACCACTTTTCAAACTGAAAGACAGTTATGCTGCAAACATGTCAAAGAACAAGAAGCTAGCAAATGGCAAACTTGGCAAGAAAAGCTGGGTAGTAATTCATTACAGATGTATTAAAAAAGCTTTTGGTTTACCCAGTTAGTCACTTAATGTATACTGTTACTTCTGCTGTATGAACTAATGGCACCATATATGTTGTTTCAAAGCGTACATGGCTCCAGAAGTAATTACTAGAGCTAAAGGAGAAGGGCACGGACGTGCAGCAGACATCTGGAGCCTGGGCTGTGTCGTTATAGAGATGGTCACCGGCAAGGTAGGGATGTTTCATGTACTGACAAAACGCAAATAGTTCTTAGCAGTTTCTCTGCAAATTCTGGTCCTGCTCTCTGCAATTTGTCCTCCTTAAGTCTGCAAGTACTGGGGTGGTTTTTCGTTTCCTGGAGTACAGCAATATATGCTCTAGTGGACAGCAAGTTACTCACTAAAGCTTGCACTTAGCAATGCTGTTACCTGTTGCAGAGGCCTTGGCACGAATATGAGCACAACTTCCAGATCATGTATAAAGTGGGGATGGGTCATAAGCCTCCTATTCCTGACAAAGTGAGCCCAGAAGGTAAAGACTTCCTTTGCCACTGCCTGGAAAGTGACCCAAAGATGAGGTGGACGGCCAGCCAGCTCCTTGATCATCCTTTTGTCAAGGTTTGTCTGATGACTTTGGCTACAAAAACTGCAGATGGGAATTGGAAATGTCTTTTAGTTGGCTTCTTTGTTTGCTGTGATGCCACAGGGCTTGGTATCATGGTGAGGGGCTGGTATCAAGTCGATGCTGTCCAGAAAACATGGCTCAGCAACTTTTCAGAAGCACACTTGATGTTTTTACCAAGCACTTGGCTATAGGACCTGATATATGCCATGCAATAAACTTTCACAGCTCTTTTGATATGCATTATCTCTCTGTTAAAAAGTAGTCAGGCTTCAACACAGTGGTAGCTAACTGGATCTGAAGGGCTCTGCACTGAAAACTTCAGCAAGTACATATGTACAGGTTTCTAGAGATAAGGGCCCTCTCCATAAAAAGTGAAAACAGCACATGCTTGAGAACTCTACCATCCTTCTGTGCAAGGATCTGCTTTTCTTTTAAGTTCCTATTTAAAGTTAAGTTCATCTAGAATGTTTATCTGGAAGTTGGTATAACAGTCTGAAGTTCTTGCAGTGAACTAAGATGTGATTCTTTCCTTAAGAATAGGCAAATATTCACAGCTACGAATTGATGTGTATTAGTAACTTCTTTGAAGTAGGAGCACAGTAGGTTATTGAATTCTGTCCCATTTTCCAGCACAAAGTTGTTCACTTTGGTGTTCTGGTTCAGTAACAGTGTGTTTGGGATTGTCATACACATCCCTCATCAGTGCAACTGCAGCCAGATCCCATCCATCACAGAGGCAGAACGTGGCTTTAGGTGCCTAAGGGTTGCATGGTGACAGTGGGAATGCCAGTACTTGAATAAAAATGCTTGTTACGCATTATCTCTGTAATAAGGGAGCAGGAAGAAGCTTCAGAGATGTTTGAAGGTGCTAAAGAAATTGATCTGTTGTCATCTTCTTGCAGAGAGACGACTGAAGTAATTGCCTTTTGCTTCCTTCACAGGTTTGCACAGATGAAGAATGAAGTTACTCAATTTCTGGCCTTTTTTATTCTGACAAGATTTTAATCACTACTGTATGTAATATTTACATAATGACTGTGCTGAGAAACAATATAAAAGTGGAACTTAACGAAGACTGCACAAGTGACGGGCGTCACTTTCTCTGCTGCTCCTGTACATTTTACTTGGCACATGTTGCTCACGTGACAGTGTCCGCAAGTTGGAAGAAGCTGCATGTTTCAGTGAAAGTGCCATTACTACTGTATATGGACCATACCTTTTTTGTTCTTTCTCCTGTTTCTCATTTGACTGAGAACTGTAATGTTAATATGTAGTATTTTTGAACTCTTTAGGTTCAGAAAAATGCTGTAGTGTTATCAGGCGTTATGGACCTTGTTTTTTAATCTGTTTGAGTGCACTGACTGTGAACTTTTACTGGTTTTGTTTATTTGTTTTTGGCAAGCTTCAGATTTGTTATGCACAAGGCTGATTAATGAAATTTTAAAAAAAAAAAGTTTTTTCTCAATAAATGGTTTATTTTAGGAGATGTTGGTAAAGGGGTTTTCTTCCAAAAAGGGGTGTGTGTCACTTTTTAAACTTTTTTACAACACTTGTATAAGACTGCTAAGCTAATCTAAATGGAATAAGCTGCTCTTATATTGCAATAGTGAGTGTTTTGTCAAGTTTCAAGACATGCAGTGCAAGATGCTTCTTATACAAGTGATAACAGATTTAAGGTTCCTCCCTTTCATCTTCTGAGGAAAGAAGGTGATGGGCAATTCCTGACACTATCTATTATCTCAGGGATAACTTCCTTCTTAAATGCATGCACTCTGACCAGGGAGTGCTCTGCATGGCATTTCTGTGGCATTTCATTTTCTAGAGGAGAACTGTTTAAGGTTATTCCTGTGTTCTGTTTGGCAAAACCAAGAACTTACTGTTAGCTTTTTAAAGCTGATTTCTGATCCTGGGCTTTGATTTTCCTACCACACCCCAGTTGTCATCAGTCTCAGAAAAGAGAGGTTAGAAGTGGTGAGCAATTGGAAGAAACAGCCTGCAACACAGGATCTAGTTGACTGTTTGACTTGCTATCACAAACAGGTGACTTAAGACTGTTACTTGTAAACATTAGTGCAAGTTTATGTATTCCTCTTACAGCTTGAGACTTAAAATGGGTAACTTGGAACTTGCTTTTAGTATTTGTTTTTGTTCTAGTGTCTTTTCTCTTAATCCACAAGCCCTTGGTTAGTCCCAGGTGTGGGATGAGATGTTGAGGAGGTATCACAAAATCTGACATTGCTATCTAGAAAAGTGTGAGCCCTGCTGTGCATGTCACCTGTGCAGTGGATTTAGGCTCTCAAAAAATACAATGCTGAATTTAAACACTCTCCTTTCTTTTCAGTTCTCTCTTTCCAGTTATGTGATAGGAGGGTATGTTGTCATCCTCAGCAAAGGACTAAGAAAGTATCTCAGGCAGAAGTGCCCCCTGAGCCTGCTCTGTGCTTTGCTTTGCAGTATAAGAGAAGTATCTGAGTGATTTGTGTTCTCACTTGCCTTGTTCACATGCCCTTGCACACAAACAAGAACTGTGGACATCTTTTAGGAGTCAGGATAGGGGTTAAAAACTGTTACTGGTTTGTTGTTGCCAAGCAAAAGAAAACTCCTTCACTGCATATTGGCTTTTCATACTTTTATTTTTGTATAAACAAACATTAAGACTACTTTTGTTAAGGCAGTTGTAGAACATACAGTTGCTTGTAGGGATGAGGGGCAAACACTGCTTCCTAATGACCTATGTCATTCTTTTAATACAGTGAACTGGAACAGGTTTGACTTTGGCAAGTACCATTAAGCTTTCCCTGTTTGTCAGTGAGTGCTGGAAGGGCCCAGGGGTGCAGTTCTTGTGTGCTGGGACTTGCAGAAGTACTTAGGTCTGATCCAGGAGTGGCATGTTTGGCCCTCAGCCTGTTCTAATGGTTGATCCTAGGGAAAGGGGTATGAAATAATCTAAGTACTTTTTCAGAAGTATTTACACATTTGGTATTTTCCTCTGGGAGAAGTGGCACTGGATGCAGTTGGAGAGGAAAGGGCTGAGATTTGTAAAGAGCATTAAATGTCTTCCCTACCATGTGTTTAGTCAGTGGCTCTCTTAAAAAAGGCAAAACAGCTGGTCTCTGTCACTGCATGAACATGTATTTGCTGCTCAGAACTACTCACCTACCACCCTGAGAAAAGCCCACTGTATCTGCCAGGTACAGTAAAATATTCTCTCTCCCCCTCACCCCCATTTTCAAACTCCTGTGTACAGTGTCTTCAGGTCTGGCTTAATGTGCCTGATCATTACTACAGGAGAGCTCCAGACTACAGGTTAGGTATAATACTCAGGTTTCCACTGTTTGGCTTGTCACAGCAAACAGAGTACACAGCCTGTGCTTTATTAAAAGAACAGCATTGCAGCATGGCAGCATTTTCTGCTCTTGACTCTATTTCATGTGTTGGAAAAACTACACTGGAGCCCATGTTTCTGTTCATAACATTATACAAACCTATTCCAGAAAGCTTCAGAGCATAGGGAATCCATGTGTACACAAGATGTGTGAGGGGAAAAAAGCCCCCAGAACTAGTCTCTCACACTTCCCCTGTTTATTACTTCCTTTATGTTGTATATTTTGCTGTCCCCTCTACCACTAAACTTCACTTACTGCCTCATGCTAAAAGCACTACTCCACCTGCTCTTTAGGTGCTGCATATTAAAAAGATGAGTTTCACAATTATCTAATGTACTGAACAGCAAATACAGTTCATGGAATGATTCATATTCTGTTGCCTTAGCCTCTGTTTCTTCTGGCCTCAGTTTTATTATAGGAAAAGCTGTTTCTTATACCAACTGCTAGAACGAAGACTGCTCACTTTCCTTGCTAGAGACTATCATTGTTTAGTCCTGTGAGCAGCGAAAATGGACCATCTCTGAAAGTGCCAATCATAATTTCTACTGCTGCATATCAGGATCTATAGATTTTAAAAGACTGGGTTTTTCTCCAATCATAATTGTTGGTATTCAGAAGTCTCCTCTTTTTTTTTTCCCTGTAATTCTGTGAAGTTCTTTTTAGTAACCTGCAGATCCTTAACTCTGGTAGTTTAAAAACAAGAGGCCTTTGCCCTGAAATCAGTACCAGGAAGGTCAGAGCAACACCATTCTACCAAGGAGCTTGATTCTAGTTTTATTTAATTAAGAAAGGTGTTAAATCAAGTCCAGACAGACATAAAAAAATCTGGACCATATCGATGGTCTTTATCTTAGTTCCCCTCTTCTCCCCAAAAGAAAAGGTAATTTAACTATTACTTCAGGCTGACTGTTATGAGGCACAGAGTAAACTAATTTATCAGAAAGATAGACAAGCAGATTAATTTGGATCACAACAGTACAGGTGTGGGACTTAAATTTTAATGCACACTTTGCATTATTTCACTACACCATGCCCAGTTATTTTCTTCCCACTGGTGTTAAGAAGGCCTAGAATTTTAAGTTGTGTTTAAAGCCAGAAGGAATTGTATTACCCCATTTTCCCAAACCATAAATGGCATTTACTCTCAAGAATTACAGGTTTCAGGTATCCCTCAGATGTATGCCCTGGGGAGAGAGCTGGCAGTGGCTAACTTAGCTCTGCTCAGGCCACAAGGCCAAATTCTGCTCCAGGTTGTGCTACTGCAAGGCTCCAATGTCTGGATATCCAAGGTCTGGCTGATGTTTTAAAGGGCCAACACAGTGCACAGTGGCAAAAAGTTCTAGATGTACAAAAACTCTATGGCAGTTCTGCCACTTCAGGAGAGCTGCTTCAGTTCAATACTGGTCTAACCAAGCAGAGCATCTTACTGTACTGTATTTAAACACTGACAGATTATGGTTGTTAAACTGTGTGATCTAAACAACTATCAATTTTAATCACCTTGTAACAGTCTCCTGACATTAAATCCTGCACCTCTGGTTAGTTTCCAGGTAGAGTCTCTTCATACAAGCACACTGTAATTTATTTTTTTCTTCAGAACTTAAGACACTTCATAGGAAAACAAACCAACCACACAAATGCAAACCTGTTGTGCAGAGTATACGAAGGAGTGCATCTTTCAAGTGTGTCATCAGCCCGAACACCCAGAGAAAAACAACAGGAGCACAAATTCAGATATGCATGGCAATTGCTCATCCTACCCTTCCTCTGATGTCACTTGAAGGACTGTAATATGCACTTAAGAGTTTTCAGCAGTTGCATTTGTTCCCTTTGGATTGAAGCAGTCTCTGAAGATGCTACTTGTGTTTCTGCTTGTTGTCATTGTTGCCATAGGTGGAGCCCTTGTTAATTTCTGTAACTCCGATCATCCATCTGACACCAACAGAAGCTGCAAAATAAAGACAGTTAAAAACTGCATTACAGGCAAGGACTGAAGATCTGCACAGGTGAAAGAGACTAATTAACAGTGCTCTCAGCCTTCCAGCAGCAGAGCATTAAAGGTGACTGCCCACACTACCCCTGTGTGGCCTTCGAAAAGTGCATTTGATGCTCCCACACCTCCACATCAAGTTATTTGCCTACATCGTCTCATGAAGGAAGATCCTCAGCCTAGATGTGTCCTCTCCCACCTGCAGGGAAGAGGCTACACAGAACCAACATGGGTGTGAGATGCACAGGCATGGTGTGCTCACCCTGTTTAAACCCTCGACAAGGCTGGCTGTGTCAGGGAAATGCTGTGGGGCTGCTAGTGTTTGCTGGCTCTCAGGAGTCAAGTGACAAGGTGAACTAATGTACGTGTCTGCATGTCTACATGGGGCAGGGAAAGGGCATTCTTCTGGTTTTCAACAGCCCCCATGTCTGGAATAACACAAACAAGTGCAAGGGCACTTCAGATCTTGATTTTTAAATGTTGTCATGGACATGTCACAAGCAGCCAGGTTAACTTAAGACTTTTATAGCTGATGTACTGGTAATAATTCATCATGTGTAAGGATTATTTTATTTACTTATTTATTTTTAGGATCTAAAGTGACTAAGTTAAATGCAACTTAGCCTCAACTCCTTCCCTCACAGTTTGGGTGTAGGGGTTTTTTTGTGTCAAGGGACTCAGCTGCCCAAAATCTATTCTTCCCCAAGCTTCTGCTCAGCTATGGTACATATCCAGAACTGCCATGCCGCTTTCAGGCCTAAACCTACTTGGAAGTCACCTTACCTCTGCTGAGAATGCTTTTTCCAAAAAACCCCCAAACCAAACCAACCAAGAAAGCCACAAACCTTCTTTAAAGCCCTCCAAATCCCACTTTCTTTCTGACTGATGGTGAAAAGGCCCAGTACTGTGAGGTGCTCTAAATGTCTCATTCCCCTCCGTATTTACTTCTTTCAGATGACCTTGGACCAATTCTTACCAGCCAAGGGACTCTTTATGGTTAAGTCAAAGTCAGAGATCACTAACAGAATCCCGAGGGTTCATACCACTACCAGACACCACTTGTGAACAGCAACACTGATACAACACCCTGGGTGTCCTGGCATTTACTGCTCTTCAGCATTTGAATGGGAGAGGACTGTCAGCTGGCAACCAGTGCTGCCCCGTGCTTTACCAGCTGCAATTTGGCATTACAACATCAGCCACAAAAGAACATCATTACAGACTCCTGCTTTGTAGTATGACAGTAAATTGACAGTTTGTAGAGCCTAAGTGGTAACTGGATACCAGAGGTTAGTCACACATGATGTGACACCACGATGGCTGGACAGTGGGAAGCTGATCTGTCCACAGGGCTGCCCTCAGGTCTTTTGGATGCCAGGAAAGCAGGGCCCTCTGTCAGGCAGAGATAGCTGTGGAGTGAACAGCCCAGAAAGGGAACTGGTACTGAGGGAGATCACTGTCACTTACACTCCACTGTCAGTCCATGAATAGAGACACACACAACTGAGACAAGCAAAGGGTTTCACTCTCACAAACAGACAAGACAAAAAAAACCCCATCCCTGACATTTAACTGGCCACAAGCTGGGGAAGAGAAGAGAATGATCCAACATGTAGCCTGCAGTCTGGGATCATAACATAAGTATGAAATCATTAAGATTTTGGCCACAAGGGATAGAAACAGCATCTGGAGATGGACAGAAAGCATAAATAAGAGCAGCTGTTATAGCAACCACACAGCACATTGGGGATTTCATCCAGTTCCAAGAATGCCACTGCCTGGACACAAAAATATACCTAGTTCAGCAGTTCAGATGTCTTTTTTTTTTTCCCCCTCCTTTGTCCCTGTCAGAAGCTGCCAGTGCCTTCTGTCCTCATTTCACCCTGTCGCCATCAGCACCCTGGGAAAGGTGGGGTGCGAGGAGAAAGGATTGCTCATGTTTGCCAAGCCTGTGGAAGCAAAGTGGGGTAAGTGCTTGGGTGCCTCCCTGGTTTCTCTCTGCACTGCCTGCCTTCTCGCAGCTCTCCTGGAGCCGCAGTGCATACCCTAGTGATACCATCACATTTAAGGATTTACTTAGTTGTTGTTTTAAATACAACTACAGTAAGAGGAACTTTGGGGTTTTACTTCAAGGGAGATCAAGCAGGAATTGTGCCTAAAGTAATAGCTGTGAGACTTAAGTCCACACTGAGAAGAGCGTGAGATGCTGAGGCATCCCTGCACTGCTCCTCAGCAAATGAGAGAGGGGAACTGAGCTCCTGCCGTCTTTCTGCCCACCATTACTCATTACCATCCAGAAGATGCAGGAGGTTGCTAAGGACCTGCTTGGCCTCAGCAAGGTACTCCTTGCTGGAGTACCAAGGGCTGAGAGAGGGCAAAGCTAACATGAATCAACAGAGCCAATAATGTAATCTCTTCCTTGGAACATATTTTAGCTCCAAGAAAATCTCCACACGTAGTATCACATCCCCTAGCAAAACTTTAGCTCAGAACAAAGGATTTCCAGCTTTTCTCTCACACCTCAAATTTTTTTCTTGGGTGTTACCCTGCCTTTGTACCACACAGCGAGTGCTATAAACAGCATAGCACATAGGGGCATCAAAAATTCCCATATATAGTTTGCTGTACACCCGAGTTATATAGGTAACACATTCAAATTAAGATATGTACAACTAAATATTATATGAATGGTAGAAATTCCCACTGAGGGCCTTTCTTACATACTATGAAGGAGAAGAAAAAAGCAACAATAAAAATGCAGTTTTTAAGCTCCATGCTGAAAGGCCAGACTTTCTCCACCACCATGCAGAATGAACACAGGCAGAATCCTGCATGTGGTTTGTATCCTTTCTTAAAACTTGCTATAACACTGCCAGCTTGTGCTCTCCTCGCCCTCCATTCATCTCAGCCTGTGGGCATCAAAAGCCTCACCACCCAGGTCACATCATGTTCCAACCCTTTGGTCCACACTCTGCACTTGGACACTCCAGTCCCCAAGGACTCAGTTTGTACTGTGACTCCCATGCACAGACTGTACAGCAGAGATACAGCAGCTCCCACAGAATTCAAGCTGGCTTGTTACTCCTTACACTTAGTTCAAATGAAACACTTGCCTATAACCAATACATAATTGCTGGCCTTGTGCCATCAGCCCAGATGCCTTTGTGCTTTTAGCATTAAACATGTAAAAGCTGCTTCACCCTTTAAAAGCCCAGAGAAGCCCACTCATCTTTTGCGTGCATCCCCCTTTTAACTGCTGTCAACAGCTCTATAATAAAGTACTTCTAAAGCATGAAGGGTGTCCTCCTCAACACAAGTTACCAAAACATGAAAGGCAACCTAAAGGCAACCCCTACTGGGTTCTTTGAAGCCAATTGAGACCATTGGGAATCAGGAGGAGGGGGGGAAAAAAAGAAGCTGCTGTTAAATACAAATGCTGACATTTGACAGACACGCTCACTGCCTTAACACTAAAATACCAGCACCAAGTTTTAAATAACAGTTGTGAGCTACATACATAAATCTCTTGCCATGTGTCCTGTGAAACTAAAGCTGGTTTTCAAAAGAGACTTTTGTCCCTCAAACCGCTTGAGCATTTATCCTCTGGAGCAGGGACTGCCTTGTGTTGGTTCAAGTAGTATCACAAAGGGCTCCTGGTCCCAGACCACTGGATAGATATGCGCACAATGAGATGATTATTGGGAGTATAAATAGCGAAACTGCCGTACAGCAAAGCAAGAGGGGACAGTATCTGCAGTATAAAGAGGAGATGTCGTTTATTTAGGGCTGGAAGAGTTTGAGCTTGAACCAGTAGAGCTGTATATTCATGGGCTATTCATTCCTTGGACCTTAAAGTTAGGGTCTGAGGGATTACAGTCCTTCCACTATAGCTGGAGTGGAGCATTTCTCTTATGGCTCTTTCCACCTGAAGCGCTAGTTACTTACAAGCCAGTAAGTGTTTTACTAAAGGCCACAATAAGCAGAGACTATCCAAAGTACAAATTGGAATCTGGAAACAATGCAGAGGGTACCACATAAAGGACCTCCTAGTAACTCTGACCTTTCCTATTAAAACCTATAAAAAGGTTTATCTTGTGCTATCTGCACCTATATCAACCTGCTCTTAAAAACAGCAATCTACTACAACAGGCCATTAGGGATAAACTTCCCTGGAGTATCAGGTGAGCTGTCAAATTGCCATAGAAAAAAAACAATAATACTACCCGTGCTGCTTCAGTTAACCAACTGTGAGAAAAGGTCTACTAAAAGCAATGTGAAAAGTCAGTTTTATTATCTGATAAATCACTCCAATCTACAGAAAAACCTTCCTTTTACATTGTTAAGCCACCAGGTCCCAATTACCACTGGAAATTACCACACTGGAAAGAACAGCAAATACAATACTCCCTGCTTTGCTACAAATGGATGCCAGTTCCAGCTGGCACCAAGAGGCACAACCTCCAAGGTCCATGTACCACTGTCTCCTAGTCACTGCAGAAGTCACTTCTGAGCCCTTGCCTAAAGCTGGAGACAAAGTGCAAAATAAAACAGTGGTTGCTCCTCTGTCAGAAGATGGCTGCATCACAGCCAGAACATTCATGACAGAGATACCCCTTAGGATATAAAATATAGTTTGGGGACAATGACCTTGCTACAGAAACTCAGCTACTGGTTACTAAAGTCAATGTGGCAGCTTGGGCTGAAGCTTTTTTCTGCTTCCACAGAAAGAGACCAATGATTCCCAACCAGCAATAACATTGGTTTTAAAGGGATATAGTAAAACAAAACCAGACTATGACATACTAAGGTAACTGTTGCTCTTTTGGCACATAATGACACATCCACTTTTAAGTGATAAATCAGCTCTGCCTTTTGTTTGGTTTGACTAACGGCTGAGCTTCCTTCCCACCCCCATGAATTCTCTTCCCTCCATAGCTTCACAGCAGTTGCTGTCTGCTAATAAGTGACATCATCTTTCTTATTTCCTGCTCATCAGCTAAAGGTGGCTGGCTGAGTCTAATCAGGCAACAGCCTCTACTACAGGCAATGCAGCGTCTTCCGCTGCACCACAGATCCCAGCCAATTACAGGCACTTTGGGTTTGATCACGCCATGTATGCAGAGTGAGAATAAAGCTGTTGCTAAGCACAGGGGTCCTTCAAAGGCTGCAGAGGACTGCAACCTACTCCATCCCACAGACGTGGCAGATGTGTATGGGGCAGCAATGCACGTTGTGCATTCTGAACGTGTTCTTCAGCTGTGCTTTTGCAGCCTGGGAGCTCATATGTTCATTCTGGTAGCAGACTGCTGCTGTAGTCTTCTGTTAGCTCCAGTCTCACAGAAAACCTGAGAATAAATCCTTTGGATTATCACTGCATTCAGAGAGGGCTCACAGCAGCCTGCTTATTAACCTTTTCTGGTGGCTAGAAGCAGAAGAAAGCTAGGCAAAAAGTAAGACAGCAAGAAAAGGGGAAAAGAAAAAAAGATAAAAAAGGAGTTCTTGCTGTCCATTGTTAGTAGCATCACAGCTTTTTTCCTTTACAGGTTCTATCTCTCCCTTCCCGAAAGAGAAGACGTGACCTATGTCACTAATGACAGGATGGTATTGGACTTAGGGTGGAGAGTGAGGGGGTGGTGTCACTCCATCAAATTAATAAGGGCTAAATCCAAGACCATCACAGATGCCACAATGCCAAGCATTAAAGCATCCAGCCCTGAGGTTAAACTCCAGAAACCCTGGATTATGGAACAAAGGTCCCTGTGGAGGGTACAAAGGCATGAAGCACTTGGGGATGGCACCCAAACAACCACCCTGCTGAGTGGGAAAACTGAATTAAGAGAAAAATGCTGCAGAAAAGATGACAAACTAAAAAAAATTTGCAATGGCTATGTTTCAGTGCACCACTAGGCCATTGTTCCACAATCCAGTACCAAACAGACTATGCCAGCATTTCTTCCAAAGGCAGAACAAATGCCCTCTTGAATGCTATTGCCAGGGATGAAGCATTTGCAATGACATCACACTTCATCCCACACACTGTTGTATACCCAGGGGAGGCTGATCTACCTTTCTCTGCAACTGACAGAGATTTGGATCTAAGCTTCCATTCCTAAGGAGCACATCCCAACCACAGTGCTCACTCTACACTCCCATCCTATTCACCAGTCAGAGAGGAGGAGAGGGGCACTACTTGTGGGTAAGGTGGGTGAAAAAAGATGCTTCTAAGTTGTAGTTACTGCTCCAAGAAATTCTTACACATTTTACACAAAGCATTCTCAGTGTAAGAAGCACCAACAATTTCTCCAGGTAAGCACAAGAGCACAGAATTTCCCTCTTTTTTCCTCTATCCTGCCCACTTAATGTACCAACAATTATGTCAGACTTTATCCTTGCTGTTGTTTTCCTTCCTTTGGCTCAAAGCATCACAGAGTAGTTGGTTAATTTTGATCAAACTAGAATGGGACCTGCTCAAGATTCAGACTTATAAGAATGCAAAGAAATATTGCATGTTAGGAACAATTTCCTAGGCAGAGAGCAAGGATACACTTCTGAGACAAGAAAATGCTCCACATTGTCCTGTTTCTTCTGTGTTGCTATTCTGGATATGGCTTTTTAATCCAACTCTAATATCTCTCCATCCACTTCACTGAGACCCAGGAGGACTGTGAAGTTCAATGTTTCTTTTTCAAAGGGCAATTGTAACATACACAGAAGTTAAAGTCATGAAGACATAAATACATGTGATGGTCAGTGCAATCATAAAACATATTTACTCTACAAATGTCTGGCTTATTCTGGAAGATAACTTATTCTTCAAACAAGCACCCAATCACACTCAGATATGATATGTTGCCAAACTGACCTGGTTCCTGCGTCCATGAAGGACACCAAATGAGATTGCCCTCCCTTCCCTTTCTGTGGGCCAGCTCCTTTTTTTGTTTTCCTTCCTCCTCTTAAATAGCATCCTAGTCTAAATACAAACCAAGGCAGTTCAGAACCACAGGAACTGTAGACTTTACCTGTGATAGTCTACTCCCTGTGCTACGTAGGTCAGAGTAGATGGTCACAACAGGCTGGGCTTAAATCACAAGTTCATGGATTGCCAGTTCATGACACAGATTAGACAAAAGAATTCTCAACAGAATAAATTATCCTTAAGCCTCTCTTCTAGGCATTTAAAGAACAACCCAGCAACACACAATACAAGAAAAGAAAGCCTTTTGTAGGCAGCCCACTGAGAAGTCACTGTTTCAATTTCTACAGAAACAGAAAATCTTGTATGCAGTTCTTATAAAGAATAATACAAATATAAACAAACAAAAAAAGAATCTTTTTAACCTATTCCAAGCTAGAGTTGATATAATATCAGATGGGCTGTTGAATTCACAAGTCATCTCTATATTTAGCAATATTAGGCCTATATTAGGCCTCAATTAATCATATCTGACAGCTACCCTGTAAGTAATCTTTTTGTTTCAGAAAACTTACCTATTATAATGACAAAAGCAAAACTAGCCAGTGTCAGTGATGATCCACTGTTGATCATGTTGATGAGCAGCTTGAACAAAGGATATAGCAGCAATAAGGCCCAGAAAAGCCAGTTCAAAAGTGTCCATGGTCGATGGGGCGGTACTATAGGAACTGCTGGGTAGGTTCCCGTTCGGTAGTATTCTTCCTGGAATGCATCCTAGTAGAACAAAGGAGGGCAACAATTAAATCCCCATCTGACAACAAAACTAGCCATTCCTGACTTTGATGTTCTTCCTGCTGCAGGCTTGTAACCACAGGGGAAGATCAAAGACCAAGTGATGGTTGGAAAGCTTGTACTTTGAAGTCAATGAACACAGAGTCAAAAACGATGTGTGCATACTTCCTTTCTTCTGCACAAAGCTGCCTGAAAAATGGCATACCTGGAGAGTATAACAAGCCCGGTAAAGCAGGATGGTGATGGGATGTACCCTCCTGTAGTAATGTTGAACCATCTGCAAGAGCCACAGCCACTGCCCAAACACTGCTGGTAAGCCAGAGAAGTGTCTGGCTACGCGCTCAGCAGCAGATCCTCTGTTCCCTAATGTTTTCTTCAGCCACTGCTCTGCCCTAAAAGGGGCACCCAAAAACCCATCAGAAAAGGTGACCAGACACCATCTTGTCCCATACTCCAAAGAACACCACCCCCTCCTGCCTGCTTTGTCCCTCACATGCAATCTCATTCACCTCATTCCCATGAAGTTTGTGGAAGGAAGTTTGGGTGTTTGAACCTCTCTACTGGCAGTTGAGTGTGCAACCGGTTTACAATCTCCCACTGGTTTTGACCAAAGGACTCTCCCTTTTCGTATGGGGTGGGGGTTGTTTTTCTTCTGTTTCGTGGTGTGTGTTTTTTAAAGCACAGAAGACTTAGAATTCAGTACCTTCCTCTAGAGCCCACATGGGTGAACAGCATTGCCCTCAGGTATTTGATCAACCAAAGATATTAAAAGTGGGTGGGATAAAAAGCCCTTCCTACTTCTTCCAAAGCAAATATTATTAATCTGTGTTATTACATAAAATTGGTTAATTAATGATGTCTGGCATAAAAAGGAACCTTAGTTTACTCAGAATGAAGTCCTAAGAAAGGATTTTTGGTTTCCAAAAACTCCAGTGAAGCCAACACTGTCCTAATCAACCACAGGAAGATTATTTCTACTATGCTATGATTTTACACTTACTTACACTCCAGCTGACACAAACAATTCCTTATTTATTTAACAGCAACTTGAGCAATTAGAAGCTACTACCATTTTATCTATTTCAAAGGGAACATTCAGCTTTTAAAAGATTACACAGTAGTTAAAAGCACAGCACTCTCTTTATTGAGATTAAAAAAATCATGACTGTTTTCCTCATGCAAGCTGGATTGTACTGGGATCACTGTGGCAAATTAGCCATCCAACAGATTACACATTATATGCAGTTTTCTTTACAGTGCCTTGAGGACTTTGGTTTATGACTAGTTTAACACAGAGCTACTAATCATCAGTAAATTGCATTCTAATATATATATATACACATGTACTACTATGTATATATATATATATATACAATTAGGTTCCCAAATACCAGTATTACCCAGGAAAGTGAAGAACTCCCGACTATTATTGGTATTGCCATTAGAGGGCCTGTTTCTACAGAGAGCAGAACAGGTTTTCTTAAAATAAGCACAGCAGTGTTTCTTTTCTTGGCTCTGCACAGCATGAGGGGCAGCAAAACCACTGACCACATCTCACTGAGAGGTTTGAGGCAGATGGAAAACGTACAGCAGGCAAAATAATGTCAAAGCCAACACCTCCACTGTTCATTTCACACCGTTGTGGGGAACAGCTCTTCAGTTAAGACTTCTTTTTGCTTAAATACATTCACTTTCCTTGCAAAAGACTTCTGAGGGTTGATTTGTCTTCTAAGCTTTTGCAAGAGTGCCTATGGTAATCATCAACATCTCAAGTCAGCCTTTAAACACATAATGTAACTCAAAATTTCCTGAAATCATCTCACTCACATTAAGTTTCCTTAATTTCCCTGCATACAAACCTTATTCTCAGTTTGTAATAAATTCCATCCTCTCAAGTATCATTTTCAGATATGGAAACATGCTCCCTCTATTGGCCCCACCAAATTTAAGTTACTTCAGTCAGTGTGGGGGTAATGCAGGGGAGCATCCATCATCCTCTGAGAGGCTAACTGGATTCTTCCTCCCTGTTCCCACCAGGACGTCTGAAGACAGAGGTATGCCGCTGCCTTTTCATGACGAAGCCCACAAAGAATGAGTATCCAAAAATATGCTCTTTGTTCCCAAACACTGGAGTTCTGTACACTTGCCCTCTTCAGTTAAGCATTGCTAATTCCCTAGGGCACTTCGGCATATATTTTCATGGCCTGCTTTCCATGCTTCTCTTAGAAGTGAGAAGAGTTAGACGCTTTCTTTTTAATGGAAATTCAGATTCTCAAGCAGAACTTCTATTTCAGACACTGAGGCTGTAAGGAGGTAAAAAAAGAAAACAAACTAGGGCTAGCTGAGTTGTGACTATTATAAAGTACCTCTTCAGACCTGGCACAAGATCCTCGTCAAAGTCAAGCCTTTCTAGCAATGGCAGTTTAAAAAAATAAAATAAATAAAAAGAAAAGGCAATGTTCAACACAAATTGAACCTCTGTCATAATCTGGTATTAACTGATAGAGCGTTGGCTATACGTGGAAGGACAAAACCCATCCCAGATGAGGAAGAAGCACAAGGACGTGGTGCTTACTGTAAGCCTGGAAAAGGAAGGAGACGAGTGTTTTGTTTAGAAGAGCAGAGTGCCATTGTTGATCTGGCAAGACTGCTCACTACATTTGTAGCAGTGCCTAAACCAAAAAGTGAAGTACTAAGTAGCAAGAACAAACAGTCCAGGTTCCCAGCGAGAAGTATCTCTGACAGAGGTACATGTTAAGTGAGATCAGGCAACAACATAAAAAACAACGCAATTAGCTTTTCTCAAAGACCCTCACTCCTTTACTAATGTCAATTAAAAAAAAAAAAAAAAGAGGATAAAAAAGGTGATAACCCTCCATATGTCCACCAAGTGCTGATTTATTGCTCATTCCAACTGCTCTGCAGTCCTGATCACCATCAGTGCACGGGCCTTGACCTGAGTACTTGCAGCACTCCCCAGCCACTAAATCATACTACTACAGCATAATTCAGCACACTGTATGCAAGCCTTGAGAAAGTACTGCAAAATTATTAAAATCACTGAGAATAAGCAAAGGCATGTGCAACCATAATGCATGATAAAACAGGGGCTCTGCTTTGTAGTTGTGTGCAAACCTTGTCTTACTTTGAAACAGAAAGTGTTGCAACCAAACCAGACAAGAAGGGGATGAGTATCTTGCAATGAATTAGTGTCCTTTGAATACAGATTTGTTACATTTCATCATAAATATTAACTGACTTCGAAGACAATCTGAAACAGAATTCATTTTTGGAAACAGCACCTGGGTGGCACTACTGCTTCTTATCCAATCTAAAAGCCAATTATCTTTTTAAAAATGCAGGGCAGAAAGGTGAAACAAAATTGCATTTTTATCCTGAAGGCGGGCTTTCATCATCTCAAAACTCTCGAAGTTGCCCCTGCTCTAAACTCTGCCAGTCTGATTTTACAAAGACATGGGATTCAGTAAACCAGGAATGACTGAAATTAAATAAGTTTCACTAATGTAAAACAGCTGCAGAAAAAGAAATGTCACTTTCAAAAAAAAAATTCAAACCACCACCAAACAAAAAACTACCCCAATCAATCAAAAAAATGCCACATAACCAAAAAGGTTTTAGTGGAAAATGGAACACACATTCCTTCCCTCTTATAATTAAATAGGAAACTACAGATTTAACCAACCAGCAAAGTTTTCATGAAGAAGAGGTATGAAAGATATTATGACATACCATATAATATGATATTCTGTTTGCACTAGAAGTAACTGAGTCCCAAAGAGGGACTAACAGAAAAAAGGTGCAGTGAATTACTGCAAACTATGTAATAAGGGATTCAGGACCACATTCTCATTTATGTTCTTGTCTTGCAAATGTCTAAACAGTTCTCAGGAACATGAAAAAGGACCACAAAGTCATAGTAGCAGAAATTGGACTTCTGCACCTTCCAGCAAAAGGACCATTTGCACATATATGCTTGCAGAACGAGCACAGACTGTGGATAACACCTTGCCTTTTTGCAAAGGTGCTGGGGTTGTGTCTGAATTAGGTTTTAGTGGCACAAATTAAGAGAAGGGGGATCAGAGGCAAAGGTAGTAGATCTACAAGTGAGGTCTCAAGACACATTTGCTTTTCACATTCCTGTAAGCAAGCTGCTTAGAGGGGCTATCAATTAAACCAGAAATAGTCATCGTATGGAACTAAGAAAGACCAGGACACAGTCAATACAGAAATGCTAACGTGGTGTCCTGGGTAGAGCATGATAAATGGCACAGCAGAATTTTGCTGTCCCATGAAAGGAAACCAAAGTGTAGCTATATTTTAACATTTTTAAATCCAAAGCACTGCTGCATTCCAGTCTGAATACATAACTTTGATCAACGTATTGAAGTGAACTGAGCTGCCAGGCCCTCATGCCATGCATACCTATGACTCCCACTGACAGAAATGGGAGTGCGGGGTGTATTCAGAAAGCACATCCCTCAGCCATTATCTCCTATTTTCATAAAGACAAAGGCCAGAAGAAACAGATTCTGAAAGACTGAAGGATGCATAAGAAAGCATTTGAAAATAAGAAAGAAGTCTACCACCCACCGACAAACACATAGTCATTATTATTCTTTCCCCATCCTATGTAATTAGGAATCTTAAATGCACACCTTCTATACACACAATGTGAAAGTAATTTATCAGCCTGTCCTATTAAAACTGGAGGTTTGCCTTGATAAAAAAGAGAGGGTAAAACAAGGGACAAAAATTCTAAAAATATCTCATTTAGCACACAAATTACTTCTTGATTAAGAAAGTGCCTTTAAGGGGAAGGAAAACAGACGACAGTTCTGATTTCTGTATTCTTACATAACTTTCTAAAGAAGAGTTTTAAAACTACTCTGTGAAGCCTTGTTTAAGCTTTCTTCCTGTTGCTCTTCAAGTACAATATAAAGGCAATCATGACTGGGAGCACAAGATCAGTTTGCATGTGGAAAAACAGAACACTTACCCTGAAAACCAAGCAAACTAACCCACCCCAAGCCCCCAGACTAGGACCATTACACATGCACACTGTAAAGGTCGACTAGCAGTATAAATAACTGAGCTCTAGGGCTCACAAGTGCTGTCTAGACAAAAAACTAACCTTTTCTTGATATAGTTTGTGGAGCCAGGTAGAACACTCCTGCTCATCTTCTGGGACTTCCTCTAGTGGAATTCGCCTGTCAATGGTAAACAAGAGAAATTCAAGAATATTAAATACTTGGGCTCCCATGAACAGCACTTGCATTATACAGAGATTATCCATCTGACAGGAGACTCCCCACATTTTTCACCTGTTTCTAACTTGTGCTAGCAACTCTTAGATCAGCAAAAAATAAGTTTGTTTCTAGAGCCATCTTCATTCCTTACATGTACGTGGAATTCACAAATTTAGATTTCTGACATAGTAATGCATTATGTTTGAGATCACTAGAGCAACTTTCTAGATTAAGGTTTACGATTATCTGTTTCCAAACGAAAGTTTTGAATTAATGAATTCTTACCCCACCTATGAAGTTAAAGGCTGTACTTAATCAGCTAGGCAATAGAGAGAAAAAACTATTCTTATACCTACAGTAAAGCTCTCTAGTGTTTCTCCATCAACTTTTCCAATGCCTATAATTTTTGTTAGGTGCAGCTTGGTTGGATAATTTCCAGCAAAATGACTCCTATTACTGAAAGATCCTCTCTTGACAAAACAAAGTTTTCATCTTATCGTATGAATTTTGATCAATAATCACATGACAGAAAAAATCCCCTTGCCACCCACATTTAGGTATGCTAATAGCAATATTTAATAATTTTACATTTTCAACGTAGCATATATTTTAATTAATATCTATTGAGAGCAGCACCAAAGTAACTTCCTTCAGCACAACAGAAGCACTTCTCACAGTCAGGACACTCCTGTTTGCAGTGAATAAATTAACAGGTGTGACACTACTGTTTTGCTCCTTTAGTTAAAAAGTTAAGTTAGTTAAGTCGACAAACATTAGAAGTCAACACAATTTAACACGGCCATCCAAATTCTGCAAAATTCCATTTAGTGCAACACCCACGCTGCAATAAACAAATATTGAAGATTTTGAAGAATATCTATGATAGTCCCCAGCTAACTGCCAGAACAAATTTAGCCATGAGGCTTACTCTGCCTGTAAGTGCTTTCCAAGAAACTCAAAAGGACAGAAAGGCAAATAGCTATGCTGTGTCATGAAAAGCAATTTCCATACTCTGCCAAACTGACTTGCAGCAGGCTAGAGTGATATAAAGGGAAACACAGGAAGAGGCTTTGTTGAAGGAGTGGCCCTCTCAGGTAGGGCCAGCTGCTCCTCCATGGACACTAGCCAGGCAGCCTGTGTACGCCAAACACATGGACACTAGGCTAAGCTACTAAGTGGGAAGAGGAATCAAGAGAAAGTTCTTTTTACCCTTGGGCAAAAACAGTTTTGAAGAAAATGTTTTTTTCAAACAGGCAGAAACAGGGAGGTTATAAACAAAGGTCACCCTATTCCACTTCATGTTGGTATCCAAGATAAACCAATTGGACCAGCCCACTATAGCTCTAAAGGGGTCACAATGAACTCCAGATGACTTGTGGTGTCATTTTTAGGCTCCTATGCCCCAACCCTAAACTATAACATGCCCTGAGTGCCTGTAGTATGGGTGCTGCTAGTAGAACATTGCTGAAGAATTGACTCGTTCCCATTAACATTATGGGAAGCCATTGGGATATTCACCACTTATAGAAACGTTAATGAAAAGGAATCCAGGTAATGTTTTTTTCATTAAACAACCCCCTTCTGGGTAGGGAGGGAGCAGCAGTCAAATTCATCAACAACTACACCACCAAATAGAGAAAGGAGCAGTCCTGGGCCTGGCCTCCACCAGAGCAGAAACTCCTGTGCAAGAGACAGGTATAAAGCAGCTTCATCTGAACACTTAAGATGATGTTTGGTATTCTGGCCAAAGGAGTGAAAAGAGGCCTCTCTGCTGCTCCTGAGTCAGCAAACAGACAAATGAATAAAAACCGTAACAAACAAAAAGTACTGTAGGCATTTAGGGGTTCCCTGCATATTTACAGTCATGGAACTCTGCAAGAAACCGTTCCCATCCAATACGAATTTTAATCTGAAGTTTTGTGAAGCCAGGTTGGTAAAGATCTGCTTTCTGTTACCTACTTGAAAACATCCCCTTATTTGTCCAATTGTGATTGCAAGTACACAGTCCTGTATATTAAAAAGGAATAGAAATATGGATTACTTGCCTTACATATAAATCTGCATGATATTTTTTTCCATTTAGAACTCCCAGCAATGTTGGATTTTCATTATTTCTAAAATTGAGGGTAGAATCATAGACTGCAGAAACTACAAGAAGAGAAACAGCTTATATGATTACCATAGTAATACAATGGAAATAAGTCATTATCTCTCAGACAATGAGAATACTTAAATATGAAGTCATCAGCAATAGCACCATAATTTGAGCTGTCACTAAGGTAAAAATGACAATGGAATATTCAACATGCAGGTTTTAAGAAGCCAAATAACCAGTGACCCTTTCAGAAACTGCACCAGTAGAACTGAAAAGTTTGCCCTCCACCCATACCTCCTTCCCCAGCAGGTGCAGAAAGATGGGCATAGGGAACACAGTTCCAGCTTAATAGAATATACCTAGAACTTCCTAGGAGTCAATAGTTAAGAAACTGCTGCCTTTCTTGATTCACTGTGAAAGATACAACTACCCCCATAAATGTAAGGAAACAACCAGGCAGATACACACTTGATAAAAAATGAACAATTTATACCCTTTGATGAAGAATAGGTAAAGTGTGTGTGTGTGTGAGAGAGAACATCCTACAGCAGGAGCATTTAATGCAACTGTAAACCACTGGGGTCCAAAACACTCCCTCCTTCGTGACCATTGTTTAATAACTCAGGCACTTGCTACAGGGCAAAGGCAGAGACAAAATGACAGACCACACATTCCGTGTCAGCTGGGCTGCTGCTAGGAAGACATGCAAATGTGAAGCATATAACATACAAGTTCCATTGAACAAAACTGCAGCCAAACTTTCAGCATTGAGAAAACTCATTCTGCAGTTCAGGGCTGAGAAGTAACAGCAAAAGCATTTCAAAGGCTGATTGCAGATAAATTAGACAGCACTAACAAGCAGTTTCTACAGAAAAAAACCTTCACTGTTAAACCACATGAAGTGTTTCAAAAAAGTTTGTTTGAACACATCCTTAGAGACACTATTTTCCTGAAGTCACAAAATTACCAGAGAACAATTCATTTTCCTGACACTGAAATCAGTTGGGCACCATGGTATGAATTCTAAGATCAATGACAGCAAATAAACTTCTCTTTTTTGTGACATAAGTGTCTAACAAGCATTTCACATCTAGCTTGCTGTATTTTAGGTTTCCTGCTGCAGAGTTTTGCAATAATGAATAAAAATCCATGTGATGATCCTTTATTGTGAGAGTTCTTGACATATCTAAGAAATTCTAAGAAAGACTTTTATTACATAGCACAGATTTTGAAACCTCTCTAGTTATGAGATATAAATACAGCTTGGTCACAGCATGCAGCTCCCAGAAACTCACCACATCATTTGTTACTGCAAAACAGAATTCACGGCACAGAACAGAACAGCTTCCGTGCTGAAGGGAAATCCTGAAAACAAAGGCCAAACGCCTGTCACTGCATACAGACTGTCCCCCTCACTAACAACTCATGTTCTTATCCTGCTACAGTTGGGTTCTTAGTGCAAACTCAAAACTGTAACACATAAGGCAAAACCTACTTCAAGAACACTACTCTCCATGTACAATACAAGTAGGAAATTACTTTTTTAAAAAAAAAAAATCTGCCTCCATTTTTAAGCTTCTTAGCACAGAAGGATTTTACTAATCTACTCTAATTTACTAATCCAATGTAATTGAAGGACAACAAGAGCTCAGTTTGGTTTATATAGGGTAAGCTTCTTAGTTTATTCTTTAATAGCATTATTCTAATGACAATAGGGATGCAATAAAGCAAAGTATGACATACACAACACTTGGTCTTTCATCTTTTACAAGGCATCTGCATTTGAGTTTTTATATGAATTGGGTTTTTGTTCATAGACATTGGAGGATGGTTCTCCTGCTCTGAAAAAAACTTCTGTGGAGTTGGACAGGAACAACTTTATGTGCTGACAGCCTTACACAACCTTCCTTTTCTCCAGGGTAAAAAAAAATCCTACACCAGTTTGCAACTCGTACATAGTTTGGTATCAGTCCAGTCCCTTTTAATAACACTGAAATCTTTGGTGCAAAGCAGTGCTAAACCCAAGGCAATGGTAACATACGCAGGAGTAAACAGAACTCTGTTATATCCAGATATAACTGAAGATAACTAAAGACTTCAGCTTTTTTATTCCGAAATTGCAGGAAAAGAACAACAATAGGAGTGCCAAAGAAATAGACCACATGAAATTAAAATTTGCCAGAGAGCTTCCACAGTCAAAGCAGCACTAGCATGCCATGTGACACACTGGAACTGGTCAACATTAAATGTGACTTTTGTAATTACATAATTAGAACTGGACATCTCATGATTTTCTCATCCAAAAGCTGAAGAGTACAGAAATTTCACTTTCTGAATCAAGTAAAAAAATAAATCCATAGTATCTTGAAAAGACTGCAACAACTGTCTCACTCTCAGGCTAATACAGGCAGCATCAAATGAAGTTTTACTTCAGTTGTGAAATATTTTCCCAAAGAAGTTATATCTTAAAACCTCTTTTTCATTAAAACCCAAACATTAATATTTGAAAGCCTTTTCAAAGGCTCAGAATAGATTATAACTAAAACCAAAATTTTTCCAGCTGAATTGCTATTTCCTCCCAAAAAAAGCTAGGGGTTTTTTTTGTTCGTTTTCTAATCTCTGTACAGCTTTTTTCGCATCTTTGTTTCTTGTACAACATTCAGACAGAGAGCTCTGCACTTAAGAATTTAAGATTTAATTTCTTAACTTCAACTTAAATAAAAAATCTTCAGATTACATATCTTGAGAGGATTTTTCTTCAACAGCCCTCTTGAATTTCATGTATTATTTTGTGTACAATGGTGGATCATGCCAGAATCACAGTGGATCACCTGACAAATCAACCTACAGGGAATCAGTACACCTACCTGCACCTTCATACTAGGACACACCAATCTCAAGTGAAGACTGCAAAAGGAAGGGGAAGGTACAGTGGAATTCACTGTACTTCTGGTATGACACCACCTTGACACAATCCTTTGATTAACATTGCATTGCTCTGGTCAGCTTGGTCAAAAACCACTCATCCACTCAAACTTGGTAACTTGCTCTGGATGGTAACTAGAAGCCCACTTGAAAAAAATAATAATCCAGGACTAAATTACAGCTCAAGGGGAAAAAAAACAACACTGCAAATACTCCCAAACACTGTCATGCTGAACTCCATGAGAACATAGCTCTGGAATTTATTCTTACATGTTTCCTCTAGGACAGTAGTTCTCAGCATGCACAACTGGAGGAAAAGGTACACAACACAATTTGGGCTTACCTACAATCCATATTGAGACATATTTTTAAATACAAATCTTAACTAAATAAAAAAGCTGAAAGGAACTGCCTGATATAAAGCCAGGTAATAGAAGTAACAGTTAAATATATCTTTTTAGTATTTATGATATTTATTTTTACTGTATTTTTACTGTAAGTAGTGGATGAGTGTTTTAGAAACAGATCTGTATTTTCATTTGCTTCCATGAACAGTACTAGTAGCACATAGCAATTTATTAAGATAGCAAACAGCTTCTAGAAATTAGGTTCCTGGGGACTGCGTCTCCACTATCATAATGGTAGAGATGGTCACCAACAAAACCATCAGAACAAGTTCAAAAAATACTAAAAGCACTGCTTTAGGAACCAAATTGTGTTCAGAGGTCTGAATTTGTAAAAGTAAGTCTCTGAGGAAAAAAGAATTCCATTATCACTTATGAAAGAAAAGAGGAGGGAAGGTTCTTTACTTTTCTTTCATGTGAAAGATATTTTTATCTAAATATATCTGCTTATGCTCACAGAAATGGCATCACTGGTATGGAGGCAGCTTCTCATGTATGCACATTGAATAAACTCCTTCTGAAGCTAAGTTCTTCAAAACAGATGGACTTGCCAGACTGATGTCACCCATGTCTATTTCCAACTACTGCAGAAATACTTCAGAACTACTTCCAGAACGACTGTACCAGGTAGCATGAAGAGTTGATACAAAGTTTTGAAGAGGTCCAACCTGTGATCACTGTTACTATGTGTGAATTACCTCTACATAAAGAAAACCAGCTTCCATCCATCCTACAGCCTCAAAAAAGGTGAACCACACCTTTGTTGGAAGAAGGAAAAAAAGACAGAAGCTCTGTCACACTCAGCTGTGAACTGATCCCAGACCTGTGGCTTGACTTCACTGCTATGTGGAGCTGCAGTATGTCCCTTGGCAAGCCAATCCAGCCAGGCCCACCACCCCTTGTGGAAGAACTGAAAGTGCATTAGCCTAAAAAGCAGGGCCCAAAATGGGCTCAGGCAGCTCAGCACCAGTCTCTCACTTTCAGAGATGAGGAGAGATACCCCATTCCAGATGTGATTTACCTTCTAGATAGAACTTAGGTTTCTAATTATGGACTGTCAAAACAGACTCCCACCACATTCTCTATTCAACATGCACGGACCTCCTTGTTAGCCATACATAATAATGTTATAAGGAGTTCTAAAAGTAAGACATTGTTTACAAAGGCTTTTTAAATGCTCTTCACATGTACCCCTTGTCTCTATAGGAGAGACACATATAGTAACCCAGACAGTAACCCTTGGATCATCTTCTCATTGCAAAAAGTGACAAGGCAAGTAAAGCAACATACCCAAAAGAACCTGCAACACAATATGGGATCATCAAATCCACAGAGTTGGTTGGGTTTTTAAGCTTGACAGTTTTTGCTGAAACTATATATGAGAAGCTATGGCTCTGTGCTTCTTCTTGAACCCTCACAGGGAAATACTACCTTCTTAATGGCCTTACATTGCTTGATCTAGCAAGTCACATCTTCTGAACTGAGACAGTAACACACACTCCCTTAAGTATGTAAGTAATCTAGCAGTCTTAGCCTTCTTTTTCAGAAGGTATTTCAAATATTTAGGATCCTAGTTCATGTTACTGTAGTGTATCACATGAACGTCCAAAAGCTTTTATAAATATCACTTGGGTTTCCTAAAATTGTTTCCTTTTGAAACATATTTTTCCACAAATCATGTCATATTTTGCTTGTATTATATGAAGCAGTAAAAAGAACAAAATAACTACCAAAATAACTTGTCCCTGATTCCCAGCTCAGGGCATTAAAGGTCACAGAGTTTTGACTCATCTCTTTTTCAATGCCTCAAGCCTACCACCTGCCCTGCCCTCAGCCAAACAGTCATCCTTATTCAAAAGGCAAAGTTAAACTGTGCCCTTAAGGGGGTTGCTCAATGCTTAACATACTCACCTTTTCTTCATGCAGCAGAAAAAATCCAAGCTATGCTATCAATTTTGGGCATGGAAAGTTGTGGGTGCCTGAGAAGCTACAATAGTGATATGATCTATCTGACTCACAAGAAGATATGTAGAAGTATGACAGATAGCAAGACAGCTGACTGCAAGGCTCTTTTTACAGCAGCTATCCTAAATATGCCACATGAAAACGTGTCTTCAAAGACAAAAGAAGTTTTGACAGTAGCTTCAGTCAAACTGGAACATTTTCTTCTAAACCCATAACCATTGTCCCTCTTACATATCAGCCTTTTAACAACACATAAATATACCAAACCCCCAAGACACTGTAACGCTATGGCTACTTACTACTGTCTTCCCTTTGCCATGAAGTCCACAGCAGAAGACTCTGATAGATAGTATTAGTTAAAGAAAATCACTTCAAAGGCAACATGTGCAATATTCTTAGTGATGTCACCTTAAAGTTGGCAAATGAAAGCAACCAGAGATAACTGAGAGTTGAGAACAACATTAACAAAGAAAAATTTGCTCATATTCTGTAATGCAGAAATAATTTGTTTAAAAATTTTGCCTACATGTATCTTCAGTCAGGGTCTACTCCTCTTCCTCAGCTCCACAAAGAAACTCTAAAGAGCAAATCTATACAGGAATTTAAAGAATTTTTTTTATTTAAACATTGTGTCATTTGAGGCAGATATCTACCACAGGAAAATATTTCAAGACACACTGCCTCATATTCTCTACTGATGCACTTGCTTCATTTAGAATAGAATAGCTTAGTAAATACTAAAAAATACTATCCTTTGGCAATAGGTAGAGAATATGCAACTTGATAGTCCCCAAAACAGAGTCAAAGTAACAGAAAGCAAAACAAAAATAATAATAAAAAAAGACAAGTCGCTCCAGGACTTTATTAAAATGACAGGATACTGGAAAAAAGGTCAGAAAGGATCCCAGAGCTTTTCTGCTAGGACACATGCTACAGGAAAAAGAAAAGCATGGCAAACTGACAGCAGTTAGATGAAACAACCATTTAGGAGTTCCCTGTGACTTTCCTTACCTACATTTCTCAAACACTGCACGGTGACAGCAAATCCTTTCGTTCGTGGCAGTAGGTGATACTTGAGCTTGGGCAGACCTTTGGCTTCGGCTACCTGCATGCTAATCTGGTGCTTCTGTTCTGTGAACCTTGTGCCCTCGCAATGAATCAGGAACTAAAACCAAGAGAGAACTACGGTTAGACAGAAGCTCAGGTCTTCTATGTCTGATTGAGCAGAGATCTCTCTAATTCCCAGCCCAAGTTAATGCTGCTAGCAGGGACAGTTACAGCCACACACACATTTAGGTAATTTATTTGACTGAAGTAAAAAATCCCAACCAACAACAAAAAAGTCAAAACCAAACACTGATCCAACTTGCCATCCTCTGGTTTGAACTTTAGGCTTTAGGCTTTAACATCTGCTCTGCTACTTGCTGTCAGAATGACTTGTTTTCTCTAAATGAGTCACTCTATCTCTACACTCCAAATATACTCCTGTTGCAAATGTTTCACTGATGGGGAAGTGTTCAGGTGTCATGGTATCTAAAACTTGGTAAGTGTCTAAACTAAACACATTTCTAGGAAAGGCTTCAGTGCCCAGTTTGCGCTCCCTCACTCCAACCCGCTGGCTTTTACTATGGCACAAGGACCGCTGACAAGTACAGGTTGATGCCAGTGACAGAGCTGATAACAGATGTAAAGCAGCAGATGCAGGATAAGTAAAAGCCTCATGCCCTTATGAACTATACAGTGGAAGTGCTTAGACATGAACAATTACAATCTTGTCACTGGCAGGCACATAGATCTTTAGAGATTTACCACTTGCTCATCTGCTTTCTGCCAAGCCTGAATGCAAACTAACACATAAGAGAGCACTGCCAAATCACACAAGCTAAGTCCTCATAACCTGTAGCAAAAATGTAGCCAACAAAGACAGAGATTGAAGACAACTAGCCAAGCAGCCAGCTTCAATGCTAACTCATACAGGAGCACTTTCATTCATATATCATAAACATGCTAAGCAGCTAGATGAAACATACAGAAACTGGTAAGAAAATCTTCCTAGACCACTTCCCATGCTTTGCCTGTTCAGCAACTTCCAAGGTGCTGTTATTGTGCCTTTTGACATACATCATACAAAGCCAAGTTAAAATTCTGCACTGCAATAACCCCAAGCGTACAGAAACAACAATTTCCTGTATATAGGTATAGCTCCTTTTTAGAAATCCCTCTACAGCAGTATTTACAAGATGGTGGTGGTTTGTGCTCACTGATTAGTGCAGAGAAAGGCATTCAACACATTTTAAAAGTCAGAGCACAGGCAAATCTTTGTGAGAGAAACTGAAACTAAAAACCAAGAATGGCCCCTTTGCTACACAGCCTCCTGCCTGGAAGTCATTTAAACATTACTGAAGCATAAAGATTAGCTTTGATTGCTTAGCACTCATTTAAATCAATGACAATTTTAAAAAAAGGTTTATTTCAGAGAATGAGAGATACAGCATATACATCTTCATGAGGAAACTGCTTCCTAAGCAATAGTTTCTGTAAGCTCTGGTGAGGATGCTTAAGATACCATTTTTTTAACTGAACTGCCCTCTTGCCATCACTCACTCACAAGAATTGTGATTTTTCTGATTACTGAGAAGAGGAAAAATTCAAAGGCTTTTCATTCTCAAATCAGGAAATGTCAGGCAGGGCCAATACTAAAAAATTGTTGTAATACAAAATGGCACTCTTTCCTGTTACTGAAAAATTACACCAATCCTCTCCCTGTAACACAGCCAATGAGCCACACCTCTGACCAGGCACTTATCTATGGCTTCCACTTCTATGGGGCCATGTCTGTTCAAGCACTTTTCCAGGAAAGGCAAAATCACAGGGAAGGAGAAAACACTAGTATGAACTCTGCAATCTAAGGCAAAAGGGGAGCTTAGGTAAAGAATATGGCTGATGTGTTTCCATACAACATTGTCATATGCATCTGTTACACTGTCATGAACCCCTGCATCTACCCCTATCCAGGCTCCTGCACTTACAGGAACACAAAATTTACTGAATGGATCACAGTGCAGGTATTTTTGCAGTAACATCCGTAGTGCTCCACACTACAGAGGAAGAAAACAGACAAGAGAGACTATTACATGGGAAATTTCAGAGAAAATTCAATTCTTCAGCATACTCTTCTGATACTGTCAGGAAGTTCATGAATCAAAGTTCTCAGGAGCAACCTGGCGAGTTATCAAGTGTCCTCTGTGCCCTTCATCCCTCCCAAGCACTACAGCACCCCACAATCCACATGTTAGTCATCACTCACCCAAAAGTTTTCAGGGTAGTCCCGAAGATTCAGCAACTTCTGTACGACTGTTTTCCGATCTTCCTCCCACTTGCGCTTGCAGAAGACTATCTCTAGGAAATACCACATCCAGCCAATGATAGGCATGTAGGAGAGCTCCTTCTTTGCAAGCACTTTGGAACTCTGCAAGACAGAATCAAAGGAAGTAAAACAGAGTTAAACCACATAAGAGTTCACTGTGGGTATGACACATGCACAGTTAGACACTTATGTATCAGTTCCTATTGACTAGTTCCAGTGTAAAAACAAAACAAAGAAAACTAAGTTTTTCTCCTATGACAGAATAGTAAAATCTAATATCAGATATCTGCATGGAAAACTTCCAGAATTAAACACGTATGTGTGTGTGTGTTTGTCTATCCTACCCAAATGGTGAAACACAAAACAGAAACCAAATCCCTTCAAAGACTGATGAATCCGTCCAAAAGACCCAAACCATATCAACAGAAATTTTTAATTCTTAATTCAATCAGATCCTGGGAAGTGGCACCTCAAGTTCTTTTAAGAGCAGCTATGTATCTCCCCAAAGCTGGAATTCTCACCATGACAAAAAAAAAAGAAAAAAAAAGGAGAGAAGCAGAGTCACAGAGCCATTGCTGCACAACATATTGCTGCTATGCATGGCTTACCAGTGTGAGAAACCTTAAGCAACAGCAGCAATAAGAATATCTGATTTGTATCTAGGTTTGGTCACAAAAGGGCAGAAATACTTACAGTAGTGAATTTCTCCTCAAAGCCTGCTTCTGGAGTAGGGAAAGAAAAAAAAAAACACTCTTCCTGTCTCACAGGTGTGACAGACACTGAAGTGACTGGTCCAGATCCTCCACAAGAAGTCTATGATTTATTAAGCATTCAACAAGTTCCAAAAGTCAAATCCTACTTCAGAATTCAGCTCTGTGATCATCTCAGACTGACATCCATTTGGACAGGAGAACTGATTCCACTTGCTCCTTTCCTGTCTTCCAAGCCAGCCCATGTTAGTGAGCTGCCCTGTGTTTCCCTTGGTTATTTAATTAACAAAATGGCACACGTGTGTGTTGCGTGTATATAGAAACTGTCGCTTCAGCATTTCCTGAAAAACAGTGACAATTCCTTAAAGGACAGATGGAGTAGTTACAGTTCAATTTCTAACCATGATATCTATATAAGCTAGCCTATCAAAGTCCTCTGCAGATGGATTGCGGGACATAGCATTTGACTAGTAGAAACTAATTATTGGTAGAAGTTACCATGAACAGAAAATATTTACTTTTATTTTTTTTGGTCACTGTTGTTCATTTGGTTGCTAGGGGAAGAGACTTGACCTAATTCTTTATCTCAGCTCATTTCTTTCATCTGCTCTCGTTCCTTGAGAAGGAGAATACTTTAAATAATTAAGCTATCTAAAAGCTCATAAGACTGGAAGGCAAGTGCACATCACATAGCTTCACTAGCAACTGTTAACACAGAAGCAGAACAGAAGATGACAGACAATTCCATTTCTAAGCATGCAGGAACCATCTCTGTCAAATGATTTAAAGCTTTGTAATAAAGCATTCCCTCTTGAGCATTTGAGACTTTCAGAATTTCAGTGATGGGCTCAGATCAGATCTCCAAACCCAGCTCTCCCATGAGGAGCAGTCATAGTATTCAGTGCAGGTTTTGTCATTTCAATTTCAAGCCATCTTTTACCTTAGTCCCTACTACATGGCAGTAGCAGCACTGAGCCCAGCCTCCTCTTCCAGCTCCCCAAACTGGCAGAGACAAACTGACTCTCCTCCTACCGCTCTCTTTTTCCCTACACTACTGTTTTTCTCAGCTACTCTTAATACATGCAATTTTCTTATTTCCAAAATAAATGTAAATAGTTCTAGCATATAGCTTTAAAAGCCTCCAAAGAGCATTTTTCATTGTAGGTCATGTGCAGTATAGCTTCCATTAAAAAGGACACAGACCAGCCAGTTCACATGCTCTTCTGTTTTTCTCCATCGTACATACCCGATGAAGACAGCTGAGCCAAGGCTTTGCTCAAGAAACTCCAACAGACACAAAGTGTTTCTAGCTGAGCAGGGAGGGCTAAAACCTTTGAGAACTATGGCCCACGTCAGCCACAGCCAAGTACAACCCACTGTACATTGAGGTAACAGTGTCACTCCATCAAAAAGAGAAAAAAACCCAACATGCTCCTGAAGTTTATGTAAATGTTCAGTATCATAAGAACTGCCTTAAACTAACTGTTCTCTGCACAGAATGCACAAGGCCTCCAGAGCACAGGCAGAAAATAATATGATAGTTCTCCCTCTCAGACTTTAAAGGCAGGAATTCTAGTCCAAAAAGCTACCTAAAATAACTATTTCACCATACCTATTTTCTAATGTTTTGCATATTTTAAGAAGTGTACAAGTTACACAGGAGGCACAAGAGAAGTTGCCATCACTTTTTTTTCCCTTTCCCCCAAGAAACAATACTGTGAGCTAAAGTGTTACGTGGCACAGGTATAACCACAAAAGCAGAACAGATGTCTGAATTCTTCCCCAGGGCATGTTCTTATTCATTTACTGTGCAAATGCATTTTTAAAATTTAAAAGTGCTCTTCTAGACACGCATAAGTACAATTCCTTAGATGCACATAAAAAGAAGCTAAGTCACCTCACACTGTTTTACACACCCATCTGCCCTCGGAGTGGAAGGAACGCTAATGACAGAACTAATTAGAGAAAGGAAACTCCTCAGTGCATTATACTGAAAAGACTGCTCTCAAGTGGGAGGAACACATTAGGCCTCCCCTCAGGAGTCACTATCTCTCTTTCCATAACTAGAGCTACAGTCTGGTCTGTTTCTGACATCTACCCATGCACAGCTCCTGTGTAAATGAGGGAAAAATGCAACTCTAGTTGACTTCAGCCACTCATTTTTATTTTACCAAAGTGCTTTGGTAAAATATGTGACAGTTACTTCTAATCTTCAAATTCAGCTTGTTCAACAGAATAAAATTCATTAAAAAGTGCTGATTTATTCCATGTAAGCTGCCTTCTTGAAGGAATTCAAGCATTTTCAGTGCTCAGACCTGTGTAATTTCAACAGATGTTTAATGAAATTACTGCTGGACAGGGACAACTTATCTACAGAAATAACATTTTTAAACCAAGTTAATTTATTTTAGCCAAGTTCATTCAGATGGAAATATACATGCAGTTCTCCTTTTGTGAATGATTGCACCAACATCACAAAAAAAGTATTTTTACAAGCTTACTTTAAAAGTATTTGCCCAGTTATGCTGTCAAAGAAAGAAAATCTTGATTCTGTATGTTCAGCCTTGATTATTCAACACTTCTTGATCAAAGAGCACAACAAACAGCAAGATACAACTGTGCCAGCCAAGAGTGTCCAAAAAACTTTGTTCCACAATTTCAAAACAAGTTCATTGTAGCTGCAAACCATTAGCAGCAGCAATTTGCCTCCTAAGTTATTTGCTTTCCAGGCTGCCCTCAGCACTGACACACTTTTGATTATTCTAGCTGATCTATTTTTGAAATATAGCACTCATTCATATCATACTCCTGGGACATCAAGATAGAAAGATAAGTTTCTTTAGTCCCTCAAAGCCATCATTCCAGAAATTTAGTTAGGCTCCTAATTTCTTATGCTTCATATTGAATATATCTTCTCTACGTTGGAAAGGTAACAGCAATATTTTAGAAGATATATGCCTAAGCCCATGCTAATGTGCTGCGTTAAATGCAAATAATAATAATAAACTTTCGGCTGTCTACAAGAACAAGTATGTATTTTAGAATAATAGAATGGTTTAGGTTGGAAAAGACCCTTATGACTACCAAGACCAACCATTAATCCAGCACTGCCAAGTCCACCACTAAGCTACCGTCTCTACGTGCCATATCTGAACATCTTTTAAATACCTCCAGTGATGGGAATTCAGTTACTTTCTTTGGACAGCATGTTCCAAGGCTTTCAGTGAAGAAGGTTTTCCTAATATCCTACCTAAATCTTCCTGATACAACTTGAGGTTGTATCCTTTTGTCCCATCACTTATTACCTGGGAGAACAGGCTGACGCCCACCTTGCTACAGCCTCCTTTCAGGTAGCTGCAGGGAACAATAAGGTCTCCCCTCAAGCCTCCTCTTCTCCAGGCTAACTCCCTCAGCCACTCCTCATCAGACTTGCACACCAGACGCTTCACCAGCTCCATTGCCCTTCTCCGGACTTCCTCCACCTCCACGTCATTCTTCAAGTAAAAGGCCGAGACCTGTACACAGTACCCAAGTGTGGCCTCACCAGTAGAGTACAGGGGGACAACTGCTTCCCTACTCCTGCTGGCCACACTATTTTTGATACAAGACAGGATGTCATTGGCCTCCCTGGCCACTTAGGCACACTGCTGGCTCATGTTCTGCCACTGGCAAACAGCACCCCAGGTCCTTTTCTGCTGAGCAGCTTCCAGTCATTCATCCCCCAGCCTGTAGCACTACAGGAGGTTGTTGTGAGCCAAGGGCAGAATCCATCACTTGGTCTTGTTGAACCTCATACTGCTGGCCTTGGCCCAGTGATCCAGCCTGTTCAGATCCCTCTGCAGAGCTTTCCTACCCTCCCACCCATTTTGGTGTCATGTGCAACCTGACTGAGGGTTTAGTCAATCCCTTTATCCAGATCATTGATAAAGAAATTAAGCAGGACTGGCCCCAAAACTGAGCCCTGGGGAACACCGCTAGCAGTCTGCTGTCAGATGGATTTAATTACATTCACCACCACTCTTTGGGCCCAGTCATCCAGCCAAATTCTTACCCAGCAAAGACTGCACCTGTCCACACCACAAGCAGCTGGTCCAGCAGGACCTCTTCCCTAGCTGACTCTCTCACCAGCTGTGTCAAGAAGTTATCGTCCACACACTCCATGAACCTCCTAGACTGCTTCTTCTCTGCTATGTTGTATTTCCAGAAGACATCCAGTAAGCTGAAGTCTCCCACAAGAACAAGGGCTACTGACTGTGAAACTTCTCCCAGATGCTTACAGAACATTTCTTCTGCCTCTTCATCATGGCTTGGGTGTTCTGCAACAGAGTCCCAACAGGATTATCTGCCTTGTTGACTTTCCCTATGATTCTTATCCAGAAACTTGACCCTTTCATCACCACCATCCTGTTCTAGACAATCAAAACACTCCCTAAAATACAGGACTATCCTATCACCTCTCCTTCCTTGCCTATTCCTTCTGAAGACCTTATAGCCAACCGTTGAAGCATTCCAGCTGTGCAAGTAATGTCACTGTGTCTTTGTGACTGCAATATCACTGTTTTCAAGCTGAACAATGGCTTCCAACTCCTCTTGTTTGTTGCCTATGCCATGTGCATTGGTGTAGATGTACTTCAGTTGGGATATTGATCCTGACGCCTTTTCTGGGGAGAAGCCCCAATTCCTATGTGACCATTCTCAGGCACTTCCATGGTTTCTAACATATCAACAGCCTTTGTGCTTTTGCTGTTGCACAGATCTCCATGCTCTACCTCCATGGAGACATCAGAGCAAAGAACCTTGCTAGAACACCACCTCTCAAACATCGGCATGCCACCCCCAGCCTTATCTCTAGTAAGGCTGATTTTGTCCCTTTCCTGCTTCAAATCTAGTTTAAAAACTATTAATACATTAAAATTCACAAATGAACTACTGTGCTCACACACCTATCACTCCCACAATAACCTACAGAAGTCTCTTCTCACACCTATATTTAAGGCCACAATCAGTTTTTCCAACAGTACACTTCAAAGTAAACAACTCAGATAAAATTTGGGTTTTCTGACATATGGAATGGAACACATACTTTGATGTAATATGAGCCCCTCAGAATAACATTTATATTTTGCTGAGACAGAAATACCAGCATTAATAACTTGAAACATCAGAGACACCAGAAGCTAAACAGATAAACCAGAAGGTTTAGCTTTAAAGCACAGCCAGTTTTTGCCAATATTAATGTCTTAATTTCAGAAAAAGGGTTATTAAATTACTAGAAAAGCTATTTTATCACTGCCTGATTGGATCAAACAATGAAGCAGTCAATCTAGTCAGGGAGCATACTAAAGTGCTTTTGGTAAAAAACCTGAATAACACCTCCCTCCTCAGAACATGCCTATGTCCTGATTTTAATTTCTGGTGTACAGTGGGTCTGTTTTCAGTGGGATGGTTAGCAACATACTTCGAAGAAACTAAATGCCACTGATGTGTTTAGATGGTGATACAGCAGCTAGGTTGTCCACTGCTAAGATGGCAAATCCTAGGACTGGAATGTCACAGCTGGGAAATGGGAAGGGCACAGCAGAGTGCAGGGACCTGTCATCAAGGCTGTGCTTCTATTTACACAACAGAGCAACAAAGAGACACCAAACATAGCATGCCTCCCAGCCATCGCACCAGCATGGAGTGGAAAAGCAGAGCATCCACAACACAATCATCACAGCCACCCCGGCTCAGGATCACAGTAACAGCCCTGTCTTTTATTAGCAAACAATGGTGTGGACAAAACTATGTACTGTTGGGGCTATGCTGTTTCCAACTCTACAGACAGCCAAGTTGGCAGCCCAACTCCTCCTTCCCCCACAGCTTGTCACAGCCACCTCTGTGTCATGAGGAGGCAGGATTCAACCATCCCCATGGACATCTATGCTGCCCAGGGCATCAAGGATCCCTACATACCCCTCCTCCTGCACACAACACTGAGGGATGACAGCACAAGATGATGGGAATGTGTGGCTGATGGGTGTCAGGGGCTGAAAAGAAAACCCAAAGCACCCTTCACAAAAAAAACCCACAAGTGGAATACATACGTAAGTGATTATCATTTGGGCTGAATGCAGGTTTTCCTGAAATCCCTGTTGACTTCTAGTTTTTGTGAAGTTTGTTTCCTTCTTCTATTTTCCAACAACAATGAACAAAAATCACATAAAGTTCAGTGCTGCACAGCAGCATCTGTAAGCTAGCGAGATAATCTCAGTAGCTACAATAATCTGCAAGAGTTAAAAGTGAGCATAGAACTGTTCTTCATGTGATTTTCTCCTTCTCCATTACAAATGAACAGGTCTCTGGCTCTCACTCAGTACTCAATACTTTTCAATGGGTGCTCCAAAAGTATCATATTAATGAAAAAAAGTTAAAAGTAAAATAAATGTTAGTATTGTCATTCTTTCCCTCCCATTCTTCATGTATATTTCTCAAATTCTTAGCACCTTATTTGGTTCTTTTTGCTAAATTTTCTTCCAGCGCCAGTAAAAAAAACCTTCAGGAAAGCAGAGAACCTCATGCCATACAGGTACAAGTTCTGAGTCCTTAGAGGAACACTTGGATTCACAAACCTAAAAACAACAGGAAAGAGACTATGCCACTCCTACTCCACCCCAAAACTACCAAAAAAATTCCCTAGATCAACACTGACAGAAACAAAACGATACTGAGAAACCTTTATAAACCTGTTGAGATTATGGCACTTTGGCTATAAGGAAAAAGCCAGTACAGAAGAGGAGATACAAAAGAAGGAGCAGAAAAATGCACAGATTGAATGTTGCAACTAAGACCAGGAGAGGCAGTTTTCGTATCATAATTAAAATCTAAAAGGAAAAGGGACTTTTTCATTTCCAGACAGAAGGAGCAACAGAGGTTTAAAGATGTTTAATGTTGCTTTCAAATAAACAAAAACAATGTCCTGGTTTCGGCTGCAATAAGTTTTCTTTCCAGTAGCTATGTTTTGGATTTAGAATAAGGTTGATAACACGTGGATGTTTTAGTTGTTGCTAAGCAGTGTTTACACTACATCAAGGGCTCTTAGGCTTCTCACACCACTCTGCCAGCGAGTAGGCTGGGGTACACAAGCTGGGAACAGACACAGCCAGGACAGCTGACCCAAACTAGACAAAGTGATATTCCATACCCCTTCCATTCCATACAATGTCCTGCTCAGTATATAAACTAGGGGGAAAACTGGCTGGGGACTGTTGCTTGGAACTGGAGTGTGGTGAACAGCTCCACTGTGTATCATTTGTTTTGTAATTCTGATTCCTTTACCATCACCATCATTATTTTTGTCCCTTCCTTTCCTGTCCTATTAAACTACCTCAACCCACAAATTTTATCCCCCAATTCTGTTCCCCATCCCATGGGGAGCAGGGAGGGAGCAAGCTATTCTGTGGTGTTTAGCTGCCTGGATGGTTAAACCACAACAATTAAGCAAAAATTTACAACATTTAATGGCTTCCTTTCATAAAAGCTCAAGCTGTAAAATGCTGAGAGTTTGAACACCTGTGTGTGACACTGCTAAGAGCATTGCCATTATCTGCCAGGGCTGCAGGGTACAGCTGGATGTCACAGCAAAGTCATTCTGTCTGCCTGCTGCAGACAAGTACAACCAGTTCCATCAGCTCTAAGTTGTCGCCATCTTCTCCTCTCCCCCCTCCCCACACATCTCTTCTTTCTTCATTGGATTAGTTAAGGTAGAAAAGAGAAAGGGTATCTGAAACATGCCAAAACAAGGCAGAGAAGCACCAGAACAGATGCAGGAGATACCATGTGCAAGATTTACTTTTCAGCAGCAGTGGACATGAGATCAGAAGAGTAAAGTGTTGGCAGACACCTAAACAGAAACTTCATGGAGTCTACAATTAAATGTCATTAAATATAAACCTCTCACAGGGTCACTGAGCCACAAAACACTGGAGGCTGGGACACCTTAGAAATCCCACTGAACCCTTGCCTTTTCCATCTAATTCCTTTTCCTAAACATCAGCCCTCACACAACGGTTCTTACATTCCTAATTGTGCTGCCATACCACGTCCTGAAGCTTTGCACACTGAAAACTGATGTAAGGCAGCACAAAGTCCAACCAACCTATATTCCCCATTCCTACACATTCGTCTACCCCTACATTGCCCCAAGCAAAGTACCAAGTATATCAATACAAACAATTCAATGAGGAAACTGACTGTGTGGCATTTTCCTTCGATGTTTTTTTTAACCTGGCATAAGACGAACCTCAGCTGGTTGTGCCAACAGGGAAATGCACTGCTTTGCTGAGTAAAGACATCTATGCAAATTAGAGCACATGGGAAATACTTCTTCCTGGAACAGTTTCTGGGAAGTAAAACCACAGTACGTTATTCAAGACTGAAATAGATTTTTAAACCAAAGAAACAAGATAAAAAAAGGAAAAAGAAAAAAACCAACATATATCAGTTCCTAAAAGAATTCTAAGATTAGCATAATTACAAACTGAGTAATAACTGTAAGCATCCAAAAAAAGGAAAAAAATATTTTCAGTTAGTGCAACACAGTAAGTCTTCAACAGTTATGCTTCTGTGTTGTGGTATTCTTATGCACAGGGAACAACAAAAAACCTAAAAAAAGAATCCTGATTAACTTGTAAAACTATGACTAAAAACATTATAGCTAGTGAGATTCAATCCAATCACACAGCACCCATGAACAAACAAGGTATTTTTGACCTTGTAGGTGCCTACTACTTTGTACGGAAACAATCCTTTTATTTTCTATGTTGGTGCTTTCTGAAGAAGTGCCTGACCCTCTAAAACACAGCTTTATTCAGAAAACTGAGGCCATTAGGCTTACAAAATTAAACAGACTATACTAAAGCACCACTGCAACAAAGGGCACATAGATGCGAGGCTGTTTTTAGCATGTACATCTGCTTGCCAGAAACAGGTTTTCTATATCTCCCGCTGTCCCATGCCATTCTCCACCTCTGTGCTCGAGTTCTAGGCATTACAGCAGAATTTTCTTCATTAATTAGGATCCAACAGCCATTTTGTTTACATACAGGGCCTGTAATGCTTAGGTTAATTTTCCACTACTTTTAAGGTCCCTTTTTATGTTGGGTTGTTTTTTTGTTGTTTTTTGTTTTTTTTAACAGACTGCCATTATTGTAATTCGAAAATCACTGGAGCGATGCCTCAATTTTCAGAAAGCGCAAAGAGTTCAAAGGAAAGGCCACAAAAAATACTAGCTTTGCAAAATCCAAGGTCAGGACTTTTGACAGTGGCCAGTATCAAAGCTAGAAGGATGCTGCAGAAAACGAGGTATTAGTCTTCCTTCTAAGGAGGGAGGCACTCTTATTTAAATTCTTTGTAGACAGAGAATACAGTCAACCACAAAAGAATTAAGATAGGCTGATTTAGACAGGGCACTTGTATCATCCCACTGATCAGGCAGGGGAAACAAAAAGGTAGCCTTGAAAACAAATGCACACTTTATTCTTAGCCCAACGTAACAGTGTATTCAACTGTGGGTAACTCCCTCTTCCTCCATCTCTTACTAGCTATAAGCTGGTTACTGCTTTCCCTTGAGATGACTGCTCTTGCGTTCTGAGAGAGGCAGGCTACATAATTCAAACACTAGCCGTGGATTTGTAAGAACAACACTGCATAAAAGCAAACAAAGTCTATAATTTACTGGGAAAGAATCATGGAACAGCTCATCTTTATGCAGTACAACGAACCGCCATAGTTACCTAGTGAGCACACAGAGACAAGTAACTGTAATGACCTCCACAGGTTAAAAAAATATGTCATTCATCAGCCTTAACTGCAATGCTTTTAAAATTTCTGTGGTTACCCAAGCAATCCTGACTCAGTACTCCACATACTTGAACGGTATTGCTTTAGGTTCACCTCTAATCCTGGACAGTGACTGGGTGAAATTCAAGTGCAGATCCGTTAACATTTAAAAACATAACTAACTTGTTTGGGTTTTTTTTTCCACATACAAGAAGAATTAATTCATTTTAAATGTTAAATAAACTCACCCCCAAGACCCCAAATCTTTCACAAAAGTTCCATCCACAGAGAAAGTCAATTTCAAAGTTGTGATTAAGGATTACAATGGCATTCTCTTTCCCATACTTGTGGTAACTCTCTGGGTCAGTGTAGAGGGTGCAATCAGTGCCTGACCACCATTCCAGCAACATCACCATCTCTGAAATAAAGAACAAGAAATATATGAATGTACAAAGTATATACAAAACCACAAATTAGCGTCATGTTGAAAACATCAGTCAGCACAATAGCACATGGCAATGAAAGGCCTATAATGAAGAACATGTAATGAAGGCTGTTTAAAACACAATTCTCTACAAGCCAAAGAGCAATTTCTCAGCAGTGACCTAGTTACTATCATATACCTTTCACGTTCCTATTTGCTTATCCCATTATCAAGCACAGGCTTTCATTGCAGGCTTTGTATTTGTTTTGCCTGGAATTGTAAGTCTAATGACAACACTTGTAAATCAAACCTTTATTTAGAGAAACCTTTCTGGTCTGGGGCACAGGAAGTTGAGGTAAGCCAGTAAAGCCAAGAAGCTTGGAGAGCTGTACCTCCACAGAGACGGAAAAAGGAAAACAAAGCAGTGGCTCTCCTCAAGCAACCCATGTCTTGAGCTGGGGGTACCATGGGACTAAATGAGAGCTGTCTGTCAAGACTGAAAAGGAGTTAAAGGACATGCTTGCTTCCTGTCAAAGCTATCACAAAAATTCTGAACGAAAGCAAAGGTCTAATGCCAGGGGTTATTCGCTGTTAAGTGAAACCTATCTCCTCAGAGCAGAGCTGTGCCATATGCATGCCTCTGCTGGGAGGATGAGACATTGAAGATGCTCTCCTGGCTCAAGACAAGCCTGAAATCACCACAAATCCTCATTCACCTCAGAGAAGATCAAAACTAGGCCAGTCTTGGAAACACTTCTGAATTCCTTTCAATTTGCTACTGGTTTCAGCTAGCGACCAAAACCAGCCAGGAACAAGTCTTCTGCACTTTCAGTCATCATGAGCAAAATTAACTCTCTGAAGCTCTTGGATGACATTGTGCTGTACAGCGGAGAACAGGTATTAATGACACGAATGAATTTTACCTAACAGTGTTACAGTCAGGCTAATAGACATTCGATAGTTAATAACATTACCTTAATAGGTTAAAAGCATGTTTATGATACAGATTAATGACTGACTTGTTAGTTCACCTGCTTATTTCTAATCAGGGCAGGTAACTACTACCACAGTAGGAGTACAGATAATTCAATGCATCCCATTATGCATCAAAACAATAGTCACAGATGCAGAGGGAGACCTAGACTGCCATACACTAACCAAGCAGTGGCAGATTTCACTGGCTGAAAACTAATTTCCCAATGAAAGTCAAAGCTGTTCACATCTCAGTGAGACAGCTGTGAAGATACACAAGCATATACCTTTCAGAATTCCCCTGCTAAGAGCTGCCTTATGAAACACTCACAATTTTACATCTTTCCAAGGGCATAGCTTTCTATTACATTTCTATTGGAAATAAAAGCCCTCCACTCCCCAAAACATAGCAAAAATGAATAATAATTGGGGGGAAAAACCCCCAAAGTAATTTGCAAACCTTTATAGAAGCTACAGTCATATCCTAGGGCAGAATACAATCACAGAAAAGAGAGGAAATTAGTGACAGGATTAGTTTGTCTTTTGCTTAACTAAGAACCCAGCTAAGAGAAGAAATTACTGCCAAATGGGATTTCCTCTTTTTTAACCTCTACTGCCATCAAATCGATTCCCTGAAATAAATAGTACATATGATGATGGTGAGGCTTTCTCAATAAAAAAGCCAACTTTACCTGAGAAAAGCCAACTCATTTCAAGTGTGGATTTTTTATTTATTTTGTCTTTTCCTCAAGAATTCGAACAAAACTAATAATATATCAAGTATTTTACTATACAGGTGTGCCACATGCATAGAGCCCTTCAGTTATAGTTTCAGTCTCAAATATATTTTAAAAGAGCATAGGCAAAAATATTTCTCTATGTGGTTTGATTCTTCAGGCTTCACATAAATAGGATTTTTGTTTGAATAAATACTGCAGAAACAGGTCCCTATTCCTCACCTCACATGCCATTTATCACTGATGTGCTCAGGCAGTTGCTGCAGAAACACAAAGCAGAAACGCTTCTGTATTTAAATACAATAAATACCATCTGCCAGCTTCTAAGTTCTGAACATGTTTCTTCCCCTCATCTTCCCTGCTCTTTTTTCTTCACCTTCTTCCTAGTCTCTTTCCTCTTTGTAGGTCTCAAGCAATGAATAGCAGTGTCAGTTTGCTCTACCAGCGTATTTCCACAACCTTCCACAGAAATCTATTACCCAGCAACTTGCGGTGGTGGCTCAGCTTCTCAAGGTCACACATACACACTCTCCTTCCCTCCCTCACAATACAGATAACTGGGGGAAGTTTCCTCCTCTTTGTGCACCACTCATACCATGTAAGTAGAAATCAATTGTGTAGGGTGGGAAAAAAAAGATTCTTTTGCTCCCAGCCAGGACTGGTCTAAGATTTCCAAGGCTTTTCCCCACTCCCTTTGATGAGGTTTAGGAGGTTCAGCATCACAACTGAGCTGGTAAATTCATATTCAACCACATAATGAGGGTTCCTACCTTTCAAAGCAATTTTTCTAGTGACACTTGCAAACAATTAATGCAAAGGAAGGAGAAAAATCAAACGAAACTCGAAATCTCCACTCCCCGCTTTGAAGGCAGAGTCCTTGCAGCACATTACAACTAGCTTCAGAAGCAGCTGGTGGCAGAGAGAAAACATGACTTCAGATGCCTAAAATGGATACTCTGTCTGCTTAGGAATTACTAGGTTTTCTACCCTTCTGAAATAAAAATAGGCTCTCATCCTGCTACACACAGCAGCCTCTACCTCCTGCGAGAGTAGATTGTTTCCTAACCCTTCACTGCACAAATCTGAACTGCTTCAATGCCTGCATTTCTAGAACAAATAACTAGAAAGAAAACATCTCCAAGGCAGACGTGAACTATAAGCAGTTATATGAAAAAAAAATATAAAAATTAAGGGAAGAAGGGAAACACACAGAATTTTTTGAGGCTTTTTATCTTCCACCTCAAAGTTTTCAAGAACAAGTCTTTAAAACAGTTAACACTGTTTTTCTTTAGAAGTTGTTGGCAATTCCTTTAGCTAACTATTCTTGATAAGGACCATATGACTTACTGTGGTCCCTTCCAACCATATCCATTATGCGATTATGCGATAAGCCATGAAAACATTTGCTTATAAGATTAACTAAAAAATTGCCTGTTTTAAAATGCAATTAAAAGCATAGTTATGCATTGATTAAGTAAGTACAATAATTTGAAGAACTGAAGCAGGCAATCTGTTTTAAAGAGCTAGACAACTGTTTCCCCTCCATTACTTCATTTTCTTTAACCTCTGTATCAAGGCAAGGAAAAGAACTTCGAAAATTCTTATGGGAATATATGGTAAAAGCATAGTAAGTCTCCAATACAAATAAAAGTAAGACAAGTGGGGAAGCTGTGACCACCATTTTAAACACCAGGCAGGGTGAATGGCTGCATGATGAATGAGTACATTGCATGGAAGACTGGTGCAAGCATTTAAAAAAAAATGCAAAAATAAAGCTAAAAACAGTCTGACAGATATTATAGTCTAGTCTACATCTGCCTGTGTATGAATGACTTACAATAATAACTTACTATCTTTCAAGATTTTCAGACTACAGGTGTACTTTCTAAACATTTTTCACAGAATTAAGCCTACAGGTAAATAAAAAAGCTAGTTTCTTCCTGGACTATTCAAAAACCTTCTGTGTACTACAAACAGAGTTAAATCCCTGAATGATACCTACTATACCTACTAACTGCAAAGCTGCTTAAGAGATTTTCAATATACTTCCAAGTATTGATAACTCCACAGCCTCCCTACATAGGCTATTGCAGTGTTTTACTACACCTTCTAACCTGACCAGGTATTTATTTCTGGTCTTCACTTTCTTCTTATCTACAGGAGCTACAAATAATTATGAGGAAGACTTGAAGGCAGGAATTCTGCTGTAAGTTTGCACATGAAACTGGAGCTCAGAGTTGGAACATTACTAAATGTCTACAGGAAAAAAAATTAATGCAAACTTAATATTATAAAAAAGCATATGCGTATTTCCCGTGAGGGGGAACAAAAAGTATTTCTCGGGGGAAAAAAACCGTCTGCAGCTGGGAAGTCAAGCAATGCCTTGAAGTCCCAAGATGAAGGGGAGGTCATTCAGGGAGCACAACCAGACAAGGCAGCAGCTCTTCAGCATCAGCAGATTCCCTTCTATTTGCAGGTGTGCATGTAAGCACCAGTGAGGTGTCATGGAGTTATCTGATTCACTACAAGACAGGGGTCATGGTCATCAACCCGTAGGAAAATGCTTAAGATGACTAGTGTAAACAGAAGAGAAAACCAAAATCTAGCCCCCTCTTTCCTCAGTGCCGCCACCACCCGTTCCTTACCCTCACCTTTACCGTAACTGGTGGTATAATCACAGGTGTTTGAACTTCTTTTCCCCTCCCTTAAAGCCATCTTGCAGCAAAAGGTAGGTGGCTGATGGCAGGGATAGGGCATGGGGAATCATACACACAAATTTCAAAAGAAGAACAAAGAAAACTCTTCTCTATTGGTTGCAGGTCAGGTTTTGAAGATTTTTGCCCAAGTCCCATGGAAGATCCTGTAAGCAATTCCCTTGAATAACACCTCAATCAATTACATAGTTGTGCTTTTAGGGACAGAAGTCATTAACAGAGAGGAAGGCAGAAATGATGACTTTTAATTCCCCATCCATCACAGTAAATTACTGAGTATGCTTGCAAGGAAATAGATAAGCACAGTACAGCCTTTTCACATAGTCAGGTTCCAAGTCCCATTTATTTCAGCACTTCCTTGCAGGAAATTATTTTAATATACTTTTCTTCAAGAATCATATATTCCAGCTCAGGCAATGTGCTGCCTATGCCACAGATGACTGAGGACATTAAAGCATGTGCTGATCAAAGGAGTTAGCACCAACAAATAGTGAAAGAAAATACACTACTTGGCAAGTTCCTATGACACCAACATTTGCTTTGTATGGGCGTGAAATCAGGCAGTCGTGTCTCTTCCGGATGTGGTTTCTTGTTGTTAAAAACACAAGACAACAAAGCTTTTTCCACTGTGTGCAGGAGCAGCACACAGAGGAACTGCTTAGCAAACTAAAAAATGGTTACAGTTCATGCACTGCAAGTCACTGTGCAAAAGGAACACCAGTCTCATTTCAATACTTTCCTTTAAGCTGTTTCTTATACACACACACACACCAAAAATCACTTTTTCTTCATGCATCCTTGGCCTACTTGTAGGTTTTATTACTTTTAAGCCTGTGTATCTCTAAGAAATACTGTCCCTACCTAGTGGGTAGGTTTACCACTTGAGTAAACTATTCACTGTTACAAGTGGCACATTATGACCATTAGGTTTATTACAAAGACCTTAACATTCATTTTTTCATGGGAATTAGTTTTCAGCAGAAGAGACATGACAACCAGAAACAAAGTGCAAAAACTACCATCTCCGGATAGCAAGTGGTCCCCAAGAAGCTTTTGTGAAGACTACTGATAGTCTCAAAGCACAAAGTTAATTGAGAAGAAACAACATTTATCTGTCCTGAGCACACATGCAGGTTTTCCATATTGGTAGATTCATATCAGTAACTTCTGCTTCCTCTCAAGGAAAGCCTACTCTATAATACACTAAAATCAGTCAGAAGATAGCTGGAAAGGACGATTATGCAGCTATTGTTTCTGCCACCTCCACTGACGCCTGTGTGTTCCAACACATATTATGGTTCTACAGATAATTTTCTGTTCTATATGCCTATTCTGCCTAAATACATATGTACCAACTCTCCTTCCTCAGAGAGGCTAAATGGACAAATTAACCTTCAACCAACTGTTTTCAACCTGAATTTAATCTGAACACTGCAATTTGTCTTTTAAGCTTGAAGAAGGATTCCTGCATGCAAATCCTTTAGAGTTTTCCAGGTATGTCAACTGGTCTAATAAAAACAATACTTCTGACTGCAAATCATTTATATTACCCATTTTTCTTAACCCTGTCCCAACTGTGTTCAGCCAGTCAGACATCATCCTGAACAGTAAAGACCAGAAGTGCTATAGCCTCCTATCTACCATGAGGACAGGCAGTATCTGTCACATGCCCACATGATGCCCAACAAACGGCACTTCATACAAGTAATCTCCACCGTCCCCATGAAAGACAGGTGGGGCTCCAGATGTCAGTTCTAATTTAACAGCACTAACCTACTCTTCTAGTTTGCACAGACTTCATCTCTCTTAAGCAACGAGCACTGTCTTCACTGCTATTTGCACTCAACTGTTTCTAAAGTAAGAAGGATTTACACACTACACATCACCTTCTTGGTGTTTAACATAGGTTTCTGGCATGCACATCAGTATGTTCTGCTGAGGTGGCCTGTGAAGATGCAGAAGGCACTCTGGAGAATTGTGCTCTCAGTGGTTCTGTCAGGATTGCTACGCGAGGTCTGCACTAGGAAGCAAATTTTCTGAAGAAGGAATGTACATAAGAAGTATCACAAAAAGTTTTGCCCTGTCCTTAGCAGAAGGAAGTATCTTAGCAAGCGGTAGCTGGTGTCAGATTTCCATGACTATTAGATTATGTCTTTTATTAAATTATTCAGTATCTGATGTACACAAACCAGGAAGTCTAGTACATTCATCTGTACAAACACACACAGGCGGAAGAGATGAATGCTTGGGAAAGAAACATGAAGAGTATGTGAGAAACAACTTAAAATAAGGTGTTAAGTGTTCTGCAGTGTTCAGTAATGCAGTATTTGATAGCCCTTATCAGTTAGTTTAGGTTGGGCTTGCACAGTTCTTATTTTGATGGCTAGGGTAGCATATTGCTGTCTAAATCCCAAAACAGAAGCTTAAATGAGAGTAGGGTGATCTATATTAAGCATAAGCAAATGCCATCTTAAATTGATAGACTTAAAAAATCAAATCCAATAATTATGCAGTTGTTACAAATCTGTTCTTATAAAACACCACAAGTATGAACAAGTACTTGCCACCAAGTACTTGAATTTCTACAGTTTCTTTTCAAGTATTTTCCTGATACCAGAAAGGCCGGGAAAAAATGAGACTTCAAATCTAACATACCCAGGAAATATTAAGCCGTTCACATGGCAGAATAAAGGAAATTGCTATTAATAAACCTTGTGAATGATACAAAGTCAGAATACAGCTCAAGAATCAAATGACCTTGAGAAGTAAGGTAACAGAATTGGAATTAATTTTGATAGGACAGATCATCTCACGATATCGTGCAGAACTAATAAAAATAGAGCCTCATAATTCGGAAATGACAGAGTAGGGAGATATCTGGGAACATTAGCTTCCCACTGAAAGTTTCTGCTCTGTTCGTATTATGCAGTTCTAAGAAGGAAAAAGATGGCATTAGGATATTTGTTCCTGGAGAGAAGCGAATGGCACATTGCACCACTGAGAGACTCTGGGCCAGCACATCAGTACCCGACATTCACGCTCAGGAAGGAAATGCTGAAACAAAGCAGAGGCAGACCAGGACTATCAAGATGACCCAAAAGTAGAAAAGTTTGGCTCACTGGAGCTATCAAACAAATGCTGCAAGAGGATTGTGTTGCTCCCTGTGAATATGGCCTATGGATGTGGAAAGTTAACAGTACAGAAAAAGAACAATTTAAGCTTAATACTATTAGCTCAAGAACATCCATGGTGACTGAAAATACAGGTATCTGATATTCTGAAGCTTCTTCTAATTACTTTCACAGATTAAAAATATTTAACAGCTTTATAAATTAGATTCATCTTTAAAAGGGTATATATATATTATACAGGGTGTATTATACCACCGCTAGAAACACTGTGAATTTACTTCAGTGATACAGTAGCTCCTTTCTAGTCCTATTTCCAGCAATTAGAAAAAAAAGTGAGATTTTCCAAACAGACTGTCTTACAGACCTCTCTCCTCTCTTCCATCACTGCTTGAGAAATGCACTGCAGACTGAGAAACACTTTGCTACCACAGACTGCAACAAGCACTCACTGGACAAGGAGGAAGACAGCATCTTGCAGCAATAAGCAAAGGCTTCTGTTTAAGCAGGGTAGAGCCAGCCAGAAACCTTTCCCAAAGGAGTTTGCAGTTGAAAATCACCTTCCAGGGGGCCAGGATACGAAAAGACGAGTATTCAAAAAACCAAACATGAACCAGACTAATAGATGTCAGTCTTAAGTTGTATTTATTCAATCACAATTGTTCCCTTTGAGTTATTAGCATTTCCTTAATCACAGGGCGATTAACACTGTCCATACTCAGGACTCACACTTTTCGTTTAGAACAACAATACTCACACTACTGTGACTGGGGTTCTTTTCCCATATGCACTGCTTATATGTACTAATTAGATCATCTAAACATTAGGGAAGTTATTTGACTCAAGTGAATCATGTTTAATTCACATATTTAGGAAGAAGATCTATTTTCACATAATTTCTCTCCTTCTAGCATGTAATCTTTCAATAGCCTTAATTTCTATATAGAGCAAGTTTATCCTCCTTAGTGGCAAATCAAAAATCAAGAATTTAGGCTTTAGAAAAAAAACATTCCAGAACTAGAGAGAAAATCCCATTATTTTTGCTGCTCTAAATCCATACCATAAAGATGTGTAACCTCCAATTTCAGAAGAGACGCAAATTTATCTCTCAAAAAAATGACTCATGATAAAAAAAAACCAAACTACCAGTTGCCAGAGAAAGCAATTTCCAGCATAAATTGGAAGAAAAGTGAATGTAATTAGGAAACTGAAAAAAAGGTAATTTAAATCTTCAGGAAAATCTACAGTGTTTTTAAATAAAGCCTCTATTTAGCAAGAGTTACATTTTCTAGAGGTGTAAACATATAAAAAAGAAGGAACTAGTCTCTGCAGAACAGCAGAACAAGAAAACTAGAGATAATGTCTTCTAAGGTTTCTGTACTCCCCCAGTAATACTTGCATTTCCTTTTGATTTCAGATAACTAGAGCACTCTTAAGAAATACCTACATATTACCAGAAATAATATGCTACAAACTATTTTTAGACTTAAGGTAGGTAACTTCTACTCAGTCTTCTTATGCATAAGATATTCTACCTGAATTTCAATAATGGAAACAAAAAGCTGACTGAGTACCTGTATTATATCATCAGAGTTAATGGTGAATAACCACAAAACCTTTATCACTGAGAACACTGTTCAGAACAAAACCATTACTCATTTTTCACTTGCATTCTATGAATTCCCTATCTCTGCCTGTAATCTTACAGCATCCCATCACATGAGGTCTTGAGAGACAAGAACTATGTCCCAGTGCTTATTTTAGCTTCTTAATCCCTATCAGTGACTTTCACAAAATGTTCTTTAGAGGGACAATAAGGTCAGAAACTACAAATCAAACAAATGGCTTTCATGAATTAAAAATAAAGTACTACAGATCAGATATACCTATCAAGTATCAAGCTGTGATTTTTCTACTTGGTTCAGTCTGTAAACCCTTAACATAACGTTATCCAAATACATAAATATACAAAAATTCCCCACTTTTTCTTATTGAAGAATGTAATTCACATCAGAAAGTGCACAATCTGTTAAGAAAGACATACACCCAAAGAATACAACAATATTACCACATCTAAGGACACCAGTGACTCTTGACTCACATTTAGTTTGATTGTGCTTTATTTCATATTTCCTGAAAGTTTTTGAAAACAAATCCACTGGTGGAACATGGCAACCTGCTCAGACAGCCTGCAGCTCGTATGCTCCAGGAGGTGAGGATGCAAAGGTGACACTCATTTGCCTAACCTCTCACTGCTAAAACTGAAAGGGTATCCACAAAAAAAGTTTTACTGGCTTTTTGCTCCATAGTCTCAGCATCTCAGTGTACCACTGCAGAAATTCTGTGCAAAGAGGTAACTGGCTTCTTGCTTTTTCATGTCTGATGCAACAGTGTTGTATTCTTAGAACTATGTTGAATAATTTTCCTACAAAACAAAGGTTTAGCTTACATGATCCACAGAAACCTTGCATCATCAACTGACTCCAAATTTACGCTCATTTATTCAGTTTCCAAAAAGACAGTCTCCGGCAGCTACAAAAGGCAGGCTGTGCTTCTCGAGTAAAGCAAGACATTTTCCTATTCAACACTTTGAAAATTATGAAGAGTAGCAGCCACACACACCATTTCATGCAAGTACAGGAGAAACAGTTATTGCTTCTTTTAAAAGGCATTATCTATCTTGCCATAGTAACAAAATAGAGACCCGTCATACAAGCAAGGCATGTATGTGTCAGGAGTAGACTGGAATCACAAGATTAGAGGCATGCACACTACTGATATTTCTGTCAACTTTACAGCAAATATTTCTAGCACAACAGAATCATTAAAAAAAAGAAAAAAAAATAGGATATTTTTCAAGATTTAACCAGGGGCTCCAATATTATGTAAAGTATACCAGGTACCAGAATTTTATTCCATGACACACTAATGAAAACTGTAGAGAAATCACAGAACAAAAAAAGGGAGCCTATCGCAAGAGTCAGTGAATTCCTTGAATTTAGCTAGAAAATTCCTTTCTGAATTATCTTTACCACCTTTGTTGCCTCAATTTTCTTAAAAGAGGATCATTGTGACTGACTTGAATGTTGCATTTATTAACTTGCAAAACAATAGAGGCAAAATTATCCTATTCCCACCCTCTAGGTCGTACACACTACTGATTTACAACCAATTGAAATACTCTTGTTTTAACTCATGCAGGCTCACACTTGCTCTTTGCATGAGGAAGACCTACAGCTTTTTAAAAACAATTTTTCTTGGTCATCTGGACTTCTCACAGGACTTCAACCACTAAAAATTAAGAGAAGCATCAGTTCTGGTTGCTATAGCATACCCATGAAAAGCAGACTCCACAGATGTTACGTTGCCTAGCGGCACTGCACCAGAGTCTCTGAGATTCAATGCAGGTCTTTTGGAATTTATCTCTAAAGTCTTGCCTAAAAAGCTGGAAAGCAGAGAGCCAGTGCAAATAAACTCCATTTAGCATTTGAATTTCTGACCGTATTTGAAGGCTTAGACAATAACCTCCTCTGTTGTCAATACTGTTACTTGAATGGTTTTGCAACTGCTTGCACCACAGTAGAACCAAGAAGGGACAGGAAGAGCCTTGAGGTACTCCAGTCTTGTCTCACTAAGGGCTTTTTATTTGAAAATGGTGTAATTTTTACCTGTTCAAATCCTTCTCCAAGTGGAATTGCCATGTAACCCAACAGCAGTGAAAGAACATGTCAGCTCCTTCAGCTGAAGGACAGAAATCATTCATGACACCTAGGCTGCTGTGAGCATCATTCCCTACAATTTTTTTCTGACTGCTGAGGGTGTGACTGAGAAGCTTGAGACAACACTTCAGATGGCATGCAAAGGCTCTTCCAACAGCCTGACTCTGTGGGACAAAGCTTGCATGGAGGCTTCCACAAGGAAGAACTCAATGCAGTCCTCCAAAACTAGATGTTGCAGCATATCAGAACACTCCCTGACAAACAGATCTCAAAGTTCAGCAAGGAACTCTGATTTATGAGCTTTGTGCAAGTGGTAGATACTCCTAAAAAGAAACAGTAGAATTCCTTCTATGAGGGTCCAGCCATAAACCTGAAGAGGAAGTCTCTTTGCTTGTAGCTGAGAAAAAAATATCTGAACGGCAGAGAAAACATAAATGCAAAACAAGATTCAAATACTGTTTTAAAATGTACTTTTTTTTTTTTTTCAAATCAGAGCTGGTCATTTATTTAAAAAGCCCACACAACAAGGAATGTGGACAGGAAGGAGGGTTTCTTCTATCATCCCTATGTGGCAGGGACAGACGGAGCCCTAGGCTGGCCACAGAGCCCCCTATTCACCTTTTAGATACATGAGAACTAAGGCAGTGTACAGAAACAGCCTCTAGGCAAGCACACAAGGCAGTGTTTTTTTATAGAGTGCTGGGCACACACAGGCTGCTGAAAGCAGAGCTCACTGATAATTGCTCAAAGGCAGTCATGCACTATGCAGAGGTAGCCTGTGACTGGCAAGGAATGATATGCTAAAAGGAACACTTCATAAGTGTGTCATTTGGAATATTAAAGTACAAAGAAAGCTTCCACTTAAAAGTGGTAACAACCACCTCCTCCCAACACTTACTAATTTGTCAACATAACTTCAAGATAAAACTCACAGTTTAGGAGAGAGGCTGATATACTATGCAGTTAAAAACCAAACTGAACTGAAGATTGATGGTACACAGATTTCCCACACACACACTTTTTTTTACTTCCCTCAAACATACACTGATGGTTACTTAAGTTGGCCAGATCCTCAAGTGGAATAAAAAAATTTTTTGCCTGCAGTGTAGTCACTGCTACACCATGTTAAGTTACACAAAATAAGGATTAGAATCATAACACCCACTACAAAGCTAAAGCTTTATCTGTGTTTGATCTTCTTGGCAATCTATTTGCAATTCAGCCTCACTGGTTGCTTAGTCATAGACCTAAAACCTGCACGTACATGTGCATAAAGTAGCTAGTGTAGTACATTGCTTTATTAAAACATTACAGCTGTAATTTGAAGATTGATATTATGCAACAATGGTTCTAGTGCTTGCTGTGCCTCAATTCCATGAACACAATCCATTTCATTTTCTTACAGAATTAAGACAACAAAACACTATTGATAAAAGCATGATTCAGCCTTTTTGATGAAGTATCATCAATGCTTTGTCAGGTGAAACATACCAGACCAAACAAACTACACGCAGTTTAATACTGTCAAGCTAGGATGTAACACATTCAAGCTCAAATTGCTTTGGGAACCAAGATCAGAATCAGATTTCATGGAAGATCCTAAGTGCACAAGCCTTTAAGGTACACTGAAAGCCAGAATGGGCTTTCCTCACAGGAGCTGTCATAGGAACTGAAACCTTGTAATTAAACATAGATTAAAAACATACATTAAGGCATGTTTGTACTGTTGGAGCCAGCTGCTGATCTGGGCACAAGCCTTGCACAGGACCCTTCCAGTTATTGCATGTGTACTGGCACCCCACCTCACTCCCAGCTTCACTCCGGTTCCTATTCCCATACTGCCTTTCCTCTCCAAATACACCCTGGTCATTCCAGTTAGATTCTCTCTTTCTAAGTTAACACCTGCAAAATGTAAAACACAATTTTTACTCAGGCGAAGAAGAAATCTTAAGTCAGCATAGGTATTCTTGAAACGAGGTTTCAGCTGATGCTGCCTTCTCTAGAGCAGTCTTGAGCTACAGGGGTGGAGGAACTCAGAAACAAGTTTTGCTCATTTTTTTAGCCACTGTTCCTTTTAAACTATCTCCATGCTGCAAGTTAAAAGCAACCCTCCCTTCAGAAAAAACAAAACAGCTGTACACTTCAAACATGTAATTTCACAGCTTTTTTCTGTCTTTTATCCTGACAAAATCTGTCTACAAAACAGCTTCTTCTCTCCAAGTTACAGTGTGTGGAACAATGCCAGCCTCACAAGTACAATGGGTTTAACACAAACACAGATCTACAGTAGCCAGTGTTTTGAAATGTTCTTTTCAAACCCTTTGGGGAAATTAATTATTTAACAGCCACGTGTCGGAGAGATTTGCCTCACATTTGAAGGTTCCTCTTATCCTTCTTCCCAAAGGAATTTGGCAATACTCCCAAGTTTCAACAAACCAGCAGATCCTTGTATTGGACCAGTTAGTGCAGATAACAATCAAACAGGCATTTTCTCCTGCTCTTCTCTCCACCTGGACTGCCCCCCCAAAGATCAGCACACGGCTCTTTGTTGAAGGTCTAATAAGGCAGTAAACAGAGCAGCAGGAATGACCTTCCAAATGTAGTATCAGAAATGAGTAAAAGTGCCCCTCCAGACAGACAAGTTGTTCTCACAGGTTTCTTCTACTAACATTTATTTTTCATATCTCAAGAAAAGACATCCAACAAAAGTACTCACCTGCAACAGGCACTGCTCATATATGAGAACAGACAACCTTCCTACTCCTTTTTTGGGTCTCTCCTGCTTAAAAATGCAGTAATGATCACAGGGCTTTTCTACAGCAAGATATCAGTGACATGAGCTGGAAATAAAGGAGAGACTCCAACATCCTGACTCTTACTCTTCTTATGAAGATCAAAGGCAGCATTATCATTCCCACGCCATTTGGGACTAAGTACTCAACAGTATTTTGAACCTTCTCATATCGTTCACAGGAACCAACTTTGAAAAACTGTCCAGAAGATTACTACGGCACCCCAACATACTACAGAACACAGGAATAACCTAGCATAGCACTGCTCTTAAAAGAGGTCCAATTCCCATCCCCATCCTTTCAACATGGAAAAAGAACTTCCAAAGGACTTATTTACAGGGCACATACATCGAGCAACAGCACAGAAGAGGTCTTTCCCATTAGCTTTAAGTCATTAAGTCCAGCAGTGTAACCCACACAGCTTAGGCTGCTTCTGAGACATTGTTTGCCCTTCTGCTCAGCTGCACTTGCATAATGATCTATCAACCATCATTTGCTACCCACATGAAGAAATCTATCACTTCTTATCAGAATAAAGTCAGTATCTCAAAGACTCATGGATCTGCCATTCTAATTCCTACCGGACAACTGCATGCACCTACAAGCTATCTCCATAAAATTACGGAAATTTAAATCACTTTTCAGGAAACCTTGAATTTTAGGCATGAATTAATGCAAAGCCAGTGAAGACACAAGGATAATGAACTCTACAGTAACCTTTAATCCAACCCAAAGTTTACTGAACTCTTAGTGTTTAAAAAAATATACTGAAACTATAGTGTTATACTAAAAGGAAAACATTCTATGGTCTCAACTTTAAACTGTAAATAAACTAAAAACATTCAGAAACTGAAGAGGTATGTTAGCTATTTTGCCTGTGTATCTCCTCCCATTCTTTATGAGCACAAAAGGCAATATATGTTCAAATAATAGAGGTTTAGTTGGTATATTTGGTGGGTAGGCCAACTCATTCATTAAAATTCAACTTAGATCAGCTTGCATTCAATTTCTGAAAATATAACCCAATCCAGACAATGTAAGCACTTTTTTGAGCACTGAAAGTTTAACATCTTCCTCCCTATCTTTTGCCTTTGTACAAAGAGTAGTAACCCAACAAAAGTCTATCACATAGGCCCTACAGAGAGGTTTGAGTTTGAAGGAAAAAACAGATTCTTTAGTTCTCTATAATTAGACTGACAGTAAAGAGTCCTCAGCAGTCTGCAGAGGGTTAACACATTGCACACCTTTAGATGAGACACTATATGAGCACAGAGAAATACCTGAAAAATGTCAGAGCGTGCTATGAGATTGCTTTCAGGGAAAAAAAAATCCAGTAAGATAGGAAGGGAGCTCCTTACAGCAGCAAAACTATATTAATGAGGGCCCTGGTCCAAAGACTCACAGCTGCAGATTTCCCCCACTTTTCCAACAAGGGAAACCCTCTTTAGAAATGACATCAAGAAATTAAATCTGTACAACCACTATCTATAATTCCTTACCTAACAAAGGCAAAAGATAGATTCATTCATTAAAATCTTTCACTAGCAGTACTTATTGATTCCTGGATTTTTTTAATAGAGCCACATAAGTACCAAGGAGCAGTAAGATATTTATTTACAATGAAAAACTTCTCAAGGAAGCCCACTTGTTTTTAACTTTCACAGAGAACACCACACTCAGAAATGCAATATACTGGAGGTTCAGTTTAGAAACACAAATAAGTGAACTGAAGAATAACAAGACTGAAATCTACTTCCCACTTCTTTAGTACCATGAGAGAAAGGAAATATTACTTATTGACACTCCAATGCAATTTGCTTGAGTATAGAAAAAGCACACAGGTATAAGATTCTAATAGAAGTGTGCTAACTTAGAAGGAAAACAATCTATAGAGAAACCATTGCACTGTAATCTCTTTGTGGTTCCTTATTTTGTTTCAAATGTTATTTTGGCAAGAACCAAAGTGGGTCTGGAAAAGGGATAACTGCCTTCCCAAAACCAAGCAGATGAAAGAATTGTTTTGACACATTTTCATTTGGCTTCTTAGTCACAGGTAAAGGATTTTTATTTCTGAAACATGAAGTTGGAAGAAACATGTTTAAGCACAGAATTCTCCAAGAGGGATGCAAAGGAAATTCAGCAACATACATTTATATTGCCCAACAAGACCCCAGCACTTTGCAACAATCTCAGAAGTAAGAAAACAAATAGAATCCTTAAGTAATAGAATCCACATTTCTTCATGCTTAACACGAAGGTTGCAAACAAGTCACAGGAAAGAATCACCTGGCCACAGAGGAGTACCAAGTGTGTGCACTCAGCAGCTCTTTCATCTCAAGTGTCACACTGAAAAACCTCAAGTATCTGCTGAAAGGACATACTGGTTCTTATTGGTTTGGAAATCCTCCTGCAAAAAATTAGTCAGACACCAGATACTTTACTGGACTGGCTGCTGAAATTCTTGTTACAGGATCAGCCTGAAAACCTACTCCACAAAAACTTGCTGCTATATGACTCCCATAATTTTGAAAGAGGAAGAATCATCTAGGTTTGCACTTTCAGTGTTACACATTGCTCCAAAGGGAGCAGGGTGGATAGAAGAAGTAGCCAATCAATAGCAAATGAGACACACCGCACCTCACTTAGATGCTACACCAGTAGATCTGCCTGACCAAACAGAGGAGAATTCAGAGCTTCACCAGTAGTTTTTCCTATGGCAGTAGTGTTCTTCCCTGGATGTAGTTGGATTACTGCCAGTTTGTATTTGCTTGAAACTGGTGATGGTGATCAGTGGGCTATTTTCTGTATCTTTGCATCAAGTTTACAGAGGATCAAGAGACTACCCTTCAGATTCAGTACCATTTTAGCAACTAAAATCAGGTCTATAGCTAAAATGGGGTTTCTAAAAATATGAAATGTTTCTTAAGAAGAATTTGATCCTCTGATTGTGATATTCACCCTTAAACAACTGTAGCACCAAGATGTCTACATATTTTGTGCTATGACCTGGATTGTTAGATACCATGTTTCCAAGTTATATTGTGTCAGACAGAAGTATTTTCATACAAATACTCCACATTTACCCCAGTTCAGGAATCTAGGAAGCTTGCTGGCCAGATCTAATGCTTAACAAAAGCTGCTAGAAACTTAGTGATGTGCAATGCCAGACACCAAATAGAATGCAGTTCACCTTCTATTGCTTCCCTGCCATCCCTCTTTCCAGTGTGCAGGCTATCACCATCACCCTTCTTCAGATCAGGAATCTGAGGCAATAATAAAAGAAAAAAAAGGTAAAATGAAAACAAGTGACCTCTACGAAGGCTCCAGCAACAACGAAATAGTATCAGTAACAGTGAGATGCTCTTTTCATTAAAGGTCAGACTAAGTGCCTCCCTAGTTCTTCACTGGTCTTGCATAGAAAACATCAGTATCGAAAGTTTTTTCACATCCATTTTCACAGAAAGTGGTCCCCTTCTCCAGACCTAAGAGTTGAGCATAACAGACCATATCCCTTTTAGGCTGAATTAGGAACTCTGCTAAAGGACCTGCAGAGATGTCATTCAAACAGGACAGCATGCTTGCATCAGCATGCAGTCTTGGTTGATCCATTTGAGATGATTGTCAATACTTGAACGACTAAGAAAACTGAGCAACAACACCTGCAAGTGGCATAAAATGAGAGGGACTGAAATGTTATTAGTTGATACAGCAAGTTAATGACAGTAGGGAAAATATGGAGGTATACGTCAAGTGCTGCAAAGGACTTATTAAAAGCAAGTAATATAATTCTACTCCACAAGCACAATCTAGAAAAAAGGGAGTTCAAGCTGTGATGAATGCAGCAAACACATACACATAATCTTACTCTACCAGTAAAACAATGGAGAACCTGGTGCAGTAATTGGCTCCTTTTGTCTTTACAAACTAAAGAAGAGAAAGTCAAGGTTTGGTCTCAGTGGAGAATTGTACAGATAACCAGCAGCACTGTCACAAGCACAGGTATAAAAGGGTATTAGAAAACAGGCTGGAGGAAGGCATGAATGAATTCAAGTAGATGACACTTTAAAGTAGATTATTTCTACTGGAGATTATTTTTTCCAGAATTTATCTAGATTAATATGGACATTTCCTTAATACACTCTTATTTCTACAATCATAGCCATGGTTTGGCTTGAGAGAAAGCAAGAAGGTTAAGGTAAGATTTAGCTTTCCAGAGGTTCAAGTCAACATTTTCTCTTTGAGTAACTATGAAATTTGACCTCCAATTCTTCCCTAGTTGCTGTAAATTTTTCATAATCTTTACCAGTGTCTTTGTATGGATGTGGTGTGTGGAACCAAGATAACTAAGGCTTATATGGACAAGCAGCTGTTGAGAAAAATATATTTCACAGAGATTACTCAAAATGATGCAAACAGGCTAAGAAAACAGTCCTAAGTGTCCTTTGAAAGCTCTATGCCATATGTACATTGACAAGCATAACTCAGTTTGCTTTGTAAATAAGATACTATAGGATTGTATTAAGGGCACTGGCATACTTTGACAACAGCAGACTGCTTCTTCTGCAGCATAAGATGGCAATAGAAGGAAGTGGAGGAAAAAGAAGGCCCAACCTCTCTGGGGCTCTCTTTCTTCCTATTCCTTCCGACCTACTCAACTCCACCAGAAGTGACAATTCTACTCCCTGCCCCAGCACCGCCTTCACACAAACAAGCAAAATGGGCCAAGGGTTTCTCTAAACTCCAAGTGGACAGCAGGTTGCATGCAGGGAAACAAATTCTTGAGGATTAATGTGGCCCTGATACTACCACAAAGCCTTATTCAGATGTCCAGTCCTCACATTGCAAAGCCTAGAGTTGTACTTGGACGGAATTAGCTTTCCTGCATTATAACAGTCAGCCAAGATGATGGAACTTGAAGCAGTTCTCAGTTTCCTCTGGTTTTGTTTTTTGGAAGCGCAGTCATAAAAGAATCAGTCTCCATCGTGTTTTTGCTGCAGTCAATGAATAGGAATCAGGGTGCCTCTTTCCATACAAAGAAGGGTCTTCCCCTCAGCAGGATTTATAAACTGCAGCCTATATAGTGCAACCTTATCCAGAGGTGTAATAACACTCCTTTCATAGCACAAGAATAGGTATTAGTACTATTATAATTTATTTATGAAGGCAGATTAGAAGCTAAGTCATTTGCTTTTAAAGCCCTGATGCACCTGTCCACACAACTGTGTTACTGTTGCCAGGTCTTTTGTTTATGCAAAGCTCACCTGGTGCGGAGAGTCTGTGGGAGGCCAGTTTGACAGTCACGCTGGGAGTGCAGGAGGGATCTCAGTAAAGCAGAAGCTCATTTTCCACCAGTGCAGTAGCAGCAAGAGGACAAGTTTACAACCACTGCTCCACTCACAGACAAAACCTTCCACCCAGCAGCTCTAAAAAATTTATCCCGTATGTGTGTGTCCCATTCTTGCAGTCTTGGTACACGGCAGGATTATGTCCCAGCATGCTCCGTTCAACCCGGGCTTGCACTGTACCAGCCAGCCAAGCACAAACTGATTTAAGAAGGACAGATGACTGCCCAACAAGCTATGCAGCCATGTGCACATATGGCACGAATCCCAAGACAACCTGTTCCCTCTGTGTGTTTGGCCAACCTCACAAGCTAGGGTAGGATAGCTGTGTGCACCCTCTGTGATGGTTCGCTATTACATAGTGGGGGCAAGGAAGATGTATTCCCACCTCTTCCAAGTCAGGCACAAACAGCATCCACGAAAACTCTGATCTACGCCACACTAAATGCTTCCTTCCTTTCTTTTGGCATACATCTTGGTTCTCCATCTTTTAGAAAAAGAAACTGAGGACATGATGTCCCTAAATTATTTAAAAATAAAACCAAGATTGATTACCCAGACAACCTTTGTTCTTATGCCATCTTTCAAGCACATTTACTTTTAAAATTTTTATTGCTATCACCTTGTTGAGGCTTGCAGTGTTCAATTTCCTTATTAGGGTGCACTCAGTTGAGTTCAGTATTAGGGAAAGTTGATCAGGGTTGTCATTTTACAAAAGGGGATTGGATTAACAGGCACTTGAACCAATCTACAAATACATATTTGGAGTCAGAAAATATTTTCTGAAAGTTAGAAGCCCAAAGGCTTTGGTGTTTTGGTTTTGTGTTGGGGGGAGGAGGGAGGGGTGTTGCAGGATTCCTCTGTGTGTGGCTTCTTTTGCTGTTTGTTTGTTTGGGGGTTTCTTTGTTTTGTTTATTCAAACTTAAAACACAAGAGGGTGCCTAACTCTTACTAGTCTTTTGGCTCATTTAAAGACCAACACAGATCAAAGTCTGTTCTTTTCAAGTTGAATGTCCACTCTCTGAAACTAATACTCTTCAGTAAAGGTCAAGACACACCGAGGAAATAGCACTAGAATTAGCTGTTACTTTGTAGATATTTGTCAAATGGGCAAGGAGGATCAAACAGGAACAGTTTATTTATGGTAAAACATGAAGCTAAACTCACCCTATCTGACTCATAATTGTTTTCAAGAAAGGCAATAACTTCTCAACACCAATTAATGAAGGTAACTTGGCGTGTGCCATTACACCTGCTCTGTTGCACTAAAAGCAAGTTGCTCTAGTTTCTCTTTCTCACTGTACATTCAAACTGGAAACCAGGTTTCCATCTCTTTAACTTGCATTGATGAAAAGTTTGAAGTCTGTGGCTTAGCCTTCTGGATTGCCCATAGTTATAAAGAGACAGTGTAGTGCTGTTGGCAAACTCACAGTAGAGAAGCAACAGGTCTCACAGTTACACATGCTCAACTACCACGCCACAGATACGCTATACAGCCATTTTATGGTAAGCAGGTGAAGAGTCTGGAGCAGCTGAGGAAGAAAAGGAGGCTCACGGGAGACCTTATCACTCACTAAAGCTACCTGAAATGAGGTAGAACGATGTGGGGGTTGAACTCTTTTCCTGAGTAACAAGTGACACAACAAGAGGAAACGGACTTGAAGTACACCTTTAAAGGTTTATATTGGATATTAAGGAACATTTCTTCATGAAAAGGATTGTCAAGCACTAGAACAGGATGCCCAGGATTTGACTCACCATCCCAGAATGCATTTAAAAGATGTGTAGATGTGGCTCTTGGGGACATAGTTCAGTGGTGGACTGGGCAGTGCTAGACTCATGGGTGAACTCAGTTATAAGGGTCTTTCCCAACCTTAATGATACTATCATTCCGTGGCTACTTTAACTCAAGCTAGTCTGGCTTGATTCATGTGAACAGAGAAGCACCCCCAACTCAAGCTTTACTCCTCAAGTGAGTACAAGTCAGTAACCACAATTCACTTTCGCTTCCCATATGCAATATGATAGCAGACATTGCACGAGAAGTGAGAATACTATATTCTTACATTAGATGGGAGATAGAAAGAAAAGGGGAATAAGAAAACACCATGACTTAGAAAACAAAAAAACCCTACTTCCCCAAAGAGCACAGTATCAAAGATGAAATGTTGTCCTTCAATTTTATGGAACCACTTATCTCTACCTTTGACATCAAATGGAAACAAACTGAACTTGCAGGATCTGAAGGTGGCTGTTGCTTTCATTTTATTCTTAAATTAAACCATGCCTGCTCTATTTCACTCTTCAGTTGACTGGGTGACTCAGGCTATATCAGCCTCTCAAAGCAACATGATGTTTGTCACCACTGCAAAGCATGTGCCTCTTTATATTCTCCAATGCTGAGCTTCATTGTCTCCAACTGTATGCTATTTCCATGACTTTCATCAGACCCATACAGATCTGACTAATTTATTAGTCACCACATCAATGGCCCCTAAAAGGTATTATTGTACACATATACATCTACAAAAACCACATCCATTTTGATTATTTGGCCTTTAGTTCTTTGAAATAATTTTTTAATTCACTACCATTTTCTGCTTTTCAAATATCACTCAGGTAAGCGTGATAAGTGACTCATATCAAATGATAGCTTGCTCTGTTGTAAAGCTAAAATAGATTACTTTAACCTAGACATAATTTGTTTTGAGCATGACTGGGCAAAAAATTCACAACATAATTTATTCTAGTGGCGTCAGCGCTGAAGACTAGATCAGCAACCCTGAGTAAAAAGCCATCTACCCTACCAAGGACAAGCATGCAGTACTACTCCCCTCTTACACACTCTTCATCCCCTAGATGAGACTAGATTGAGCTAAGATGAAGGATTCCGCCCGAAGACTGTAGCGTAGTTGATACCTCTGCACTAAGTAGCCAAAAGAAAGAATGGGCCAGAAGGCATTGCATGTAAAACAATAATATACACTTGTACACAGCTGTGGAGTATCTTCTATATTCCATGGCTTCAAACATACGTTATGCTGCCAGGCAAACGGTAGAAACTTGGCCACATTCAACATCACTGCTTGTACATACAGATGCACAGTACTTGCATATTCACTACTTCAGGGACACATACAGAGCAGAAATGTTGGGGTTTTTTTAGAAGGAACATTCTCCCTAGATTACAGAAATAATAAAACAGCATCCCANAACTCACCCTATCTGACTCATAATTGTTTTCAAGAAAGGCAATAACTTCTCAACACCAATTAATGAAGGTAACTTGGCGTGTGCCATTACACCTGCTCTGTTGCACTAAAAGCAAGTTGCTCTAGTTTCTCTTTCTCACTGTACATTCAAACTGGAAACCAGGTTTCCATCTCTTTAACTTGCATTGATGAAAAGTTTGAAGTCTGTGGCTTAGCCTTCTGGATTGCCCATAGTTATAAAGAGACAGTGTAGTGCTGTTGGCAAACTCACAGTAGAGAAGCAACAGGTCTCACAGTTACACATGCTCAACTACCACGCCACAGATATGCTATACAGCCATTTTATGGTAAGCAGGTGAAGAGTCTGGAGCAGCTGAGGAAGAAAAGGAGGCTCACGGGAGACCTTATCACTCACTAAAGCTACCTGAAATGAGGTAGAACGATGTGGGGGTTGAACTCTTTTCCTGAGTAACAAGTGACACAACAAGAGGAAACGGACTTGAAGTACACCTTTAAAGGTTTATATTGGATATTAAGGAACATTTCTTCATGAAAAGGATTGTCAAGCACTAGAACAGGATGCCCAGGATTTGACTCACCATCCCAGAATGCATTTAAAAGATGTGTAGATGTGGCTCTTGGGGACATAGTTCAGTGGTGGACTGGGCAGTGCTAGACTCATGGGTGAACTCAGTTATAAGGGTCTTTCCCAACCTTAATGATACTATCATTCCGTGGCTACTTTAACTCAAGCTAGTCTGGCTTGATTCATGTGAACAGAGAAGCACCCCCAACTCAAGCTTTACTCCTCAAGTGAGTACAAGTCAGTAACCACAATTCACTTTCGCTTCCCATATGCAATATGATAGCAGACATTGCACGAGAAGTGAGAATACTATATTCTTACATTAGATGGGAGATAGAAAGAAAAGGGGAATAAGAAAACACCATGACTTAGAAAACAAAAAAACCCTACTTCCCCAAAGAGCACAGTATCAAAGATGAAATGTTGTCCTTCAATTTTATGGAACCACTTATCTCTACCTTTGACATCAAATGGAAACAAACTGAACTTGCAGGATCTGAAGGTGGCTGTTGCTTTCATTTTATTCTTAAATTAAACCATGCCTGCTCTATTTCACTCTTCAGTTGACTGGGTGACTCAGGCTATATCAGCCTCTCAAAGCAACATGATGTTTGTCACCACTGCAAAGCATGTGCCTCTTTATATTCTCCAATGCTGAGCTTCATTGTCTCCAACTGTATGCTATTTCCATGACTTTCATCAGACCCATACAGATCTAATTTATTAGTCACCACATCAATGGCCCCTAAAAGGTATTATTGTACACATATACATCTACAAAAACCACATCCATTTTGATTATTTGGCCTTTAGTTCTTTGAAATAATTTTTTAATTCACTACCATTTTCTGCTTTTCAAATATCACTCAGGTAAGCGTGATAAGTGACTCATATCAAATGATAGCTTGCTCTGTTGTAAAGCTAAAATAGATTACTTTAACCTAGACATAATTTGTTTTGAGCATGACTGGGCAAAAAATTCACAACATAATTTATTCTAGTGGCGTCAGCGCTGAAGACTAGATCAGCAACCCTGAGTAAAAAGCCATCTACCCTACCAAGGACAAGCATGCAGTACTACTCCCCTCTTACACACTCTTCATCCCCTAGATGAGACTAGATTGAGCTAAGATGAAGGATTCCGCCCGAAGACTGTAGCGTAGTTGATACCTCTGCACTAAGTAGCCAAAAGAAAGAATGGGCCAGAAGGCATTGCATGTAAAACAATAATATACACTTGTACACAGCTGTGGAGTATCTTCTATATTCCATGGCTTCAAACATACGTTATGCTGCCAGGCAAACGGTAGAAACTTGGCCACATTCAACATCACTGCTTGTACATACAGATGCACAGTACTTGCATATTCACTACTTCAGGGACACATACAGAGCAGAAATGTTGGGGTTTTTTTAGAAGGAACATTCTCCCTAGATTACAGAAATAATAAAACAGCATCCCAAATTTATTTGGGCCTATACATGCTGATGCAGCTTTGAAATTTAAGTCAAATGAATATTTTTAAAAAATGCTTTGAATAGCTGCTGATCAGAGTCACTGATGAAAGCTAAATAATCCCTAGTGGTCCTCAAATTGAGGCACATGACACACTTCTACCTCAAGCAGTTTATTATGAATACTAACAACGCTTTCCCTTTTCGGCTTACTAGTATCAGAACAGGTGACCTGAAAAAAGCCATTTCGCTGCATTTCTTAAACACTGGAGGGTTGTTTTCTCCAGTATGAAACCATCCATAACTCACTCATCCTTGACAGTGACATCACACTTGAATAATCTTTAGGGAGCATCAAATGGCTTGCATTTTCCAACAGTTTCCTTTTTAGAAAGTACTTCTGAGTTTCAGAAAGGCCCAGGAAAATCTCTCTGGAAAGTGGACACATTTAACAGCAGACTTCCAGGTATTGAACATACTGTACATTAGTATTTTTGACAGTTTCTGTGAAGACTTCTCTCCGCTGTAACTTGAAAGCAATTATGCAAGTCAGGGAGCGGCAGTACAATGAAACTGTGCTGAAACTGCAGTCATAGCTCTTTAAAAGCAAATATATAAGCAGACTGATTATATCAAGAAAACTACACATGCTCCAACAATTCACTGTTGTCAGGTGGAGCTTCTACGAAACTCCTACTAACAAAGAACAAATGAATGGGTACAGCTCTCATTCACTGCATTAGAATTCACTGTTCAGTCAGCTGCTACTGAACTGTCACATCGCTCGATAGTTTCAAAGGTCTGATCTTTCTACAACTAATATCCTGAGCTCCTGCTCCCAACTCCCCCAAAAAATCAAAATAATTGCAACCCCTACTACTTTCAAATGGTTACAGGCTACCTGTTGTATTCTACATTATAAGTACATGCATATACTGAACACAGACAGACGCAGCTTAAGGTCTCAAATGCCTATTTAAAGAAACAACAGTTTATAACTGGCTTAAAAGAGAAGCATATAAAATTGTAGATTTTTCCTTCCTTTTTTTTACTGTTATTTCTCAGTCCTGAACAGTATTTGCACATGAAACACTTAAATCAAGATCATAAACAAAATCATGGATGATATAAAGATTGAAAGCATTATTGGAAGTGACTGGTTAACATTGTAAGCCAAATTTGCTGAGATGCATTATTTGGTCAGTATTTCTGATTTCACTTAATAGAACTTGATGGATAGCCAAATGAGAGGCAATCTTTCTTCAACATTCTGAGTCAAGCAAGCATCCCAGTAACAAAAGGCAAAACATTTCAGCACAAGAAGACATTTCAACAAAACATACATCTCTTCACACAAATGCAGGTGGTGTAGGAAGCAGTCATGACCTTTGTATAGGTTACTTTTAAATCCAGAACTTTTCTACCAATTCCCTCAAGAAAAAACATGAAAATACTTTAAAAAACAAAATGAAATCTTACGGCTTGAAATGCAGTAAGCCAGCCTGCAGTTGATCCTCCTGAACAGTTGCTTGTTGATTGGCCAAAGTATAAGTGTAAAGAGTTGAATGAAGTTAACGATCAGTCCTGACACTATAAATATGTAGCAGATCAGAAGGTGGCAAATGAATTGAGACTTCAGAAAGCCAACGATGTCCATGATTTGCTGAGAAAGCAAGAGGGTACCTTCAGACACAAAATTCAGAAGACAACCTGCAAAACCAAATAGTATCACCAGTTACAGAGTGCATTTATTTCTATAAACAGACTTAATAGACACTTCACGCTTTACAATGAATACACTAAAATGGAACTTAAATTTGTTGTAGAAAAAGCCCTAATGACACTATTTGCAAAATTGAACATGGAAAGAAAATACTGTATTTCTAAACCAATTTATATTTATATTTGGAAACAAATTTTCACATCTCAATCCTAATTCTGCAAAACCCATGAGCATATGACTCCACTCCTTGGATTCCAATACTCCTCTACCAGTCTTTATTGATATTAATAAAGAATCTACTTATATTTTTATTTGAATTGTCTGTACTTCATATGACATATAGTATGACCTCTGCTATCTTCATGAGCAGCTCCAAAGTAAACACAAGCTTTAGAGCTTTATTAGGATTTGTGCCTTTCTCTACAAGCTGTGCCAGCCATGTTCCCCAATGAAGAGGCAGCAGCAGCCCTGTAATTCTAGCCTTTTTATCTTGTTCCAGTCTCATATTCAAACAACAGTTGATTTTGGCAACAGAATAAAAGCTTGGCTATGCACAATACACACAATTTGTTCAATTATTCCTTGAAACTGCAATTCTGTCAGTTATAATCCATAAACCCAGAAAGGAAACATCAATACCAGCAATGACCCATGACCCAGCAATGTTTCCAAAAGGAAATCAACTCTTAGGTTACTTAAGAAATGCTTTTATAGTTTTGGAAATGTCCAGTCCAACCTTAGCAGTTGAGCATTCAGACTGCAGAGTATTTTGACCTACTAAATACTGTACTGACCTGTCCCCACCTTCAGTACCACCAACGTTCATATGAAGATATGATCCCTCAATAAATACCCTGCCAGTATTCTGAATACAGTTCAACAGGAAGTGCTGCCATCCTATTCCATTCCTTCACTGTCACCCCCTCTAAGACGTGGAAGAGTTTTCCCAGGGAGGAAGTATTTCTGAATGTGCCAGTCAATATGGCAATAACAAAACAGCAGCTGTCAGCATCCCAGCAAATTAACTGACGAAAAAAATCTTTATGCCTACCCTTTTAGTTTATATGAGACCCCATTATGTAAGGCACTGAGTCTAGATCAGTGTCCTGAACCATTTGTTTTACTGCCCTTGCTGACTCTGCTTACCACAGCAAAGAGCACACACAAGAACCACTGCAAAGCCTTTGGAAGTTATTTAGCCAGGTTTTCAACCACAAGGAAGATGAAGAAAAATTTAAGAAAGAGAATCGGTATTGTTGTATAATTTATATAAAGAGTTCATGGCAGTCCCAAGCCTATTATTAGCCAACAAAATGTGCCCTTTTGTTCCCTTTATCTTGCTGTACTATTCAGTACCACAGCTGACACCAGCTGTAGCTCAGAACAGCAGAACAGGCCTCTATTCTTTATAGTAACCACTGTCATGATACTTGCAAAAAGCTTTTCCAGTATTAACCAGCCTTTCCATTAAAGATATGATTCTTAGGGTGGCAGACGATTTACTAGCTTGAGCTTTGACCAAAGGCTTTTTTTTGTTGAAAGCTAAGCAGAAGGAGAAATGTCTAGTAGAAATCATTGTTGTGTTTCATTCTCCAGCCCCTCCATCACACACTCTGAAGACAGAGCCAAAAATTAAAAAAAAAAAGAAAAAAGGCTGAAAACTCTTCAGAACAGACAGAACAGAAGCAAGCAACCAGCTGCTTACAAGTGGATGGTTTAAAAGACTGTACAGTGTCCAAAACCCTGGTTTATCCTACTGTCCTTGGCTAAAACTGATCAAAAGTCTTTTTTGTGTTAGTCAGCCTGCTTAATTCCATCCCACAGAATCACTCTAATCTAATGTAATTCCAAGAGATCAGTAAGGCATTGGATAAAAAAATGAAAACAACAGTCATAAATAAAACAAGACTGGAGCATTATCTACTTAGAGTGGAGACCTGAAAACTCACTATTTGATATAATCAACTGAAGTCTACTGTAGTAAGCAGTTGATCGATACACTTTGTAACAAGGAAGAATTTGTCTACCAACTAGTCCGTCCATTCCTTTTTTTTTTTTTTGCAATTTTTTTATTATAATAGCAGTCAAACTGCATTTAAACATTACATTTATGTGACTCATTTACTTCATGGTGGGTCTTTAAAACAAAACTTCACAGATTTAAAACAAAAAAGATGAGATGATCCTGATAAAATATTGTCTTAAAATTTTGTGAAGTCACAATGCAGCCTCCGAAAGTAATTTATTCTTCGCTTTTATACCTCAGCCATCAAATTTCAATTCTGTAAAGTTTCAAATACCTGTTTGTAAGGCAAACTAAACCTACTTACACAGTACCACTGAAATGCATCGAACCTAGCTTACTTGCAAAAGGAACAAGAAGTCAAAGACACTGCTTACATTTTTATTTTCTGAAAAGGAGGGAGACTACACAGAATAATTTTCTCTTCTGATTAAATGCAAGCTGTTTCCCTACAGAATTTGCAATCCAAGCATTGTATACAATGAGCAAGGTAAGTAAGCTCATTCTCATAAGATTTTTTTTTTAATGATAGTTTTTGGACTGTTTTCATCCCCAAACTCCAAGAAATACAGTTTATTTTTGGTACAAACAACAAAAAGAATCAGTTCTGAACTTATGAAAGAGATCTAGAAACTTGCTTTTTAAGAGTTCACGGGAACATCTTCTACTTAATCTTTGTCTTACTAAAGCTCCTCATGGGTAACATCAACATAACACTAGTTTAAGTGATAAAAGAATCAGGTTTTTAATTCTTAATCTCTGATGCTGGTTTAATAAATTACACTGATTTCCTCACAGATAATGACTGAAAATTACAGCAATCTTTTGAAAACAAAAGGGCCAATCAATGCATTTTCTCAGAAGCTATTAAGATCAGAGAGCTGCCAAGAAGCTCTCTTCTATCAAACACCCCTTAAAATTAATTAGGAGAAAATGGCCAGCGATGTCTTCTAAACCAGATAGGGGCATTCCTTAATAACAGTCTTCCTTTAGATACAGAGCAAAATACTCAAACCTCAAATGTCTGCCTAGGGAGCAAGTCAACAAGCTCTGTTCATGTGACTAAGAGATTACATCAGGTTTAAAAGCACACTACATGATGATCCATTCTCTTTCCTCCAAGTTTCATTCTTCAGTAAAATTGTGTTTTCTATTTCAACTACTCTCAGTGTTTCCTTCTGCTTAGAATAATAGACTATGAGAATGTAGAAGTGATGTACAGGGTGAACAACCCCATACCAGCAGCGGCTGCTGCCAATGAACTGTTCTATTTTACACTTCCAAGTCTGTGTTTTGAGACTACAACTAGAGATCTCATAGAGAACACAACTGCTTGTACTTCTACCGAAAGCACAAGAATGAAGCAAAGAATTGTCACCTACTGTTTCCAAAGTTTATATAGTAAATAGAGTCCTTGGAGTGTGGAAAGCAACATGGTACCTATTTGATAGCATCTAGATTGAGCTGATATTGTCCATACTTACAAATAGAGCATGGCAAGCACTACACTTTTTTTTTTCCAGTACGTTTCAAGCTCATGCAAAAGTTTCCACTTAAGTCCTGATGAAGTCCTTGAATGCTTTTCTGCAAGTTAAAAACAATCAAACTGATGATGATGCCCATTCTTCCATTTTCTATTCTAAACCAGATTCTTGGATGGATGCGTTACAGAGGATAAGATTATGAAAGTATCTCAGGTCAGATTAAGCAGTTTCAGTAATGCCTCTTAAGTGAATTTCAACTGCCACCAAATCCCCTGTACTTGGCCCTGGCAAGGTCATACCTCAAGTACTGTGTACAGTTCTGGGTACCCCACTACAAGAAGGACATTGAGGTGCTGGAGGAGGCTCAGCGGAGACCCTGTCACTCTGTACAACCTGAAAGGAGGTTGCATCCAGGTGCATCCAGAAGTCTCTTCTTCCAGGCAGCTAGGGACAGGATGAGAGGACATAGTCTCAAGCTGTGCCAGGGGAGGTTCAGACTGTACGTCAGGGAGAATTTCTTACAGAAAGGGTGATTAGAGATTGGACTGAACTGCCCAAAGAGATTGGTGCAGTCACAGTCCCTGAAGGGATTTAAGGAAAGACTGGATGTGGCACTCAGTGCCATGGTCTAGTTGATAAGGTGGTGTTTGGTCACAGGTTGGACTCGATGGTCTCTCAGGTCTTTTTCAATCTAACTGATTCTATAATTCTATGAAAAGAGCACAGATAGCAGCAATGTATTTCACATCTGAGTCCATTTAAACAACACTGCTGTGTAGGAAACGCACAGGAAAAGCAAGTCACAAGAAGCTCTTGTGCTCTTCTCTTTCTGTCAGTGAGCATAAAAAGTTAGCAAAAAAGTGAGGTCGCGTTCATGTATGTATTCACTCACCTACAAGGAGAATTCTGCACACACCACTCCAAAAAAACCCCAAACCAACCAATTCTGAAGGAAGAATTATCCACCTATTTGCCTCATGCTTAATTAGCGTTTGAATAATTCCCACCTCCTTCAAAGGCAACTACTAGAGCATTATCCCCCATGTTGGGTTTGTATGGCAAGGTTTTGTTGTTGGGGCGCTGCAGAGATGGCTTCTGTGAGAAGACACCAGGAGCCACATTAAACCACATTAAACAATGCCAGTTCCAGACAGTTCCAGAAGGGACTCACCACCGGCCAAAACTGAATCCACCAGCGACACTAGTGGCACCTCTGTGATAATGTTAAAAAAATGCTGCACAGCAGCTGTGAGTGAGAAGTGAGAAATACATGGGAGGAACAGCACTCTCCTGCAACCAGTGGTGAAGACCATAGTTATTCCACTGCAGCTCATGAAAGATCATGGCAAAACAGATATACAAACTGCAGCCCATGGAGAACCTCACAAGGTAGCAGATACCCTGAATGAAACTGCAGCGTAAGGGCAGGAGCCCACTCAGGAGCAAGTTTTCTGCAGACCAGGAGGGTCCCAGGCTGGAGCAGTCTGTTTCTGAAGAACCATACACTGTGGGAGGGACCCCAGCAGTGGCAGGGGAATAGTGCAGTGAAGAAAGAACTGCAAAGAGGAACTGTTAAGAACCAACTGCAACCTTTCTTCCCCATTCACTTGCATCACTTGGGGTGGAGCAGAGAGATAGAATCTACAATCAGGCTGAGCCTGGGAAAAAGCGGGTTTAGTTTAGGCTCTGTTTTTCACTGCTCTACTTCATTATCAGTTGACAATAAATTATATTAAAATTCTCCAAGTGGAGTCTTGGAGTTTTGACCATGGTGGTAACTGACGAGTGATCTCCCTGTCCTTATCTCGACCCAAAAGGTTTTTCATGCAATTTTCTTCCCTCATCCAGTACAGGAAGGGGAGTGGGGGAGCAGTTTGATGTGAACCTATAAGGCAGCCAAGGTTAACCCACCACATCTTCTCCGAAACATCTCAAATCAGGGATGAATTTGAGTGTATCTTAAGACTTCCCCCAAAGCTAAGGGAATTTTGGAATGCTTTTAGGTTTTCATGAGGAGTCCTGCATTCCTGAAATGCATACTGCTACAAAGTAGAGATCAGACAGTTTGGCTGTTTCAAAGGCTGAAGAATGAATATCATCTACCAGCAAGTTTTAGAATTTCCTGTTTTTATACTTACTATAAAACTGAACTACTGTTCATTTTCTACTGAGCACAGAGACAATTTGTGTAACAGAGTATAAACTGAAGAATTGAAAGTAACACAGAAGTTTTTGAAATGGTCATCATACTATAGTTTTCCCCTTCTCCCTTTCAATTTTCTTCCTGCTGTGATCTAATGTAGGGAAGACAGCATACCTGCCAGGATGCAAGTTCTCTCTCTCTGTATGTGTGCTCTGCTGGCAAAGTGCATAGCAGAGCTGTGTTAGCCTCAATGCCTGTCCCAGTAACAAATAAAGTGTTTATACAGGGAGATATGGAGGACGGCAGCAGCCCGGGAGAGACATGCAAAGTCTGGGAATAGGTGGGAAAGATGGGGAACCACTACCCAAATTCTGGCGAGAAGCAGTTCAGTCATTATTCTTCTTCCAGAAGGATGAAATATTCAAGGAGAAGGGAGCTGAACAAGGAAGTTGTGAGGAAATGAACTTAAACACATGAACACAAAACTCCTTGGAGATGCAGCATTTAGGGACTACAGGACTTGACACAGAGGGGAGCTATTCATTTGAAGAGAGTAAACCCCTTTAAGTTAAGCACTTCTGTTCCAAGCTCCTAAAGAGATCCTCGAAAAGTACATCAGGGTGAAGTACAGCAGTTATCTTGGGTGCAGAACATAAAGTTCATAAAAACAGCACTGGAAGACAAGTTGTTTCTTTCCAGAATGCCAAGTGCTGCTCTTCAACTGTTTCCCACACAGATTTCTGTATTTTAATACATTTATATCTGTATCTACCTATATATATATATATATATATGTAAAACACAATTATCTGCAATTGGCTTGGAAAAAGTACAATAAAGAGATGCACTAAGATATTCAAGGCCTAGATGAGTCTATCATAGTTCAGTCCCAGAGTTCAGTTTCAGGGATCACCAAGTCCTTTTGTTTCGTATTTTACTTGTCTGCGTTCATTAACCTAAAAACTCACTTGCACTGCTACCGCAGACAATACAACACACACAAGTAAAATTTAGGGACTGAGCAAGGGAATGAGACTAAACAGCAAAAAACTTACAAGAAAGAATACTGAGAACCTAAACAGGATGTGGGCTATGCTGTCACACAAATAAAAGCAACCTGGATAGTTCCTCAAAAATAACGAAGGTGAATAACCACAAAGGGTATAGGACATGCAACTATAACACATGCTCATAGCCAATTTAAGAACAGCTTTTATGGGCAACATTAAATGTTTAGTCAAGGTAATCAGGCCCACACATTATTGTCATTTGGTATGCCCCTCTATAAAAAACCATCTTCCCAAAACATGTTTCTGTGAAGTCACTTCACTGGATGATCTAGCTTTCTGCCAAAGTCCAGGTGGCTGAATCTGAACGTCTGCAACAAACTAAGCCTTCACAAGTACAAATATACATACATACGTCCGTAAGTACAGAGACTTCCACGTTTATGATACATGAAATTTTGTAGAGAAGGCATGGACTATTTGAGGCAACTGTACATTTGAGATACAGAGATCAGAGTCTGTCTAGTTAAGCCATTGGTCCTCGATGAACAACAGCTTGTGAGAAATCTCTCAATAGTGAGATCAGTTCTGTACACAGGAAATTAACACATTCAGAACTAGAGGCAGCAGGGGCAGTATAGCAAGACTGCCACCTGCATCATGATACCTACCCAGCATCAAGGGTGCACTGATCATGTCTACCTTGGGCATTTCAGGAACACATCCAACACAGGAGTAGCTACTGAGTTCGTGAGTGGTTATTATAAAAACATTTTTTAGAAGAGTCCAAAACAATGGGGATATTGAAGAAGGCTGACAAAGCATTCTTCAGGAGCTGGTATAAAATCAGGTCTGCTTTTTTTTATTTTTTGTTTTTAAATTGTCCTGGGAGTCCAAACATTTCCTTGGTAAGAGATAAGCTTTGGAAAGAAGGCCTCTCCTATGAAGACTCATGGCTTATGCTTGCCAAACAGCTCTTATTGTTGTTTAAGGAATGGTAAATTACATTCACAGCAATGCAAAGGGTCAGCACAAGGTACAGGAACTGCCTATACTCTTAATAGACAAAATACTTGCATTCAAACCAGCTTTACACGTGAGCAAATAAGGAAAAGTGGAGCACATCTAGTTCAAAGCTTTAAATATTTCATCCTCCCATTCTTACCCACAGTGAGTTAGCTGCAAAGTTAGACTACAAAAGTATCACCTTCAAACACCAGTTCTGCAATAGCCAGACTAAATAACACACCACTAACAGGTGTAAGCAGCTGTATCCAGGCAAAGAAGTTTCACATCCACTCAGCAGACTTAGTAACACAAGCAAGACCACTTCTATATGCAACACCTAATCCTTTACATATAGGATTAGAGAACTGTGCATTTTGTCAATGTTTTTCCTGGATTTCAACATAAAATGGTACTTTCCAACCTCTTCCTTTATTTGCCTTGTCCACACTCAACTTTTCCTTGCAACAGCTTCTGAGAAGCCACACACAGAGAGTAGAGAGGGAACAGACACATCTCAAAAGGACCTTCAGTGGCAACAGATGATGCATGCAGGATATCATAGAACTCATGATGTATGCATTGATCTCATGAGCTCTAATTTCCCTTCCTTTCTCCATTCCTCAAGAAATGAAAACCAAGTATTCATCAGATTGGATGGTTCTGTACTATAAGCTGTAAGTTATCAGTCTAGCACTAAGTGGGCACACGAATGTACATCTCTCTCATTACTCCTACCCAGGAAGGAATTAAAGGCATTGATAGGTGCTACAAGGACAACAATCGGAAGATAAAAACCATCACCACTGGGAAAAGAATAAGTTTCTTTCACAGTACACTTCCATAAAACAACATCTTCATAGTTTTTTGGAATTGGGATTTACATTTTAGTAATTTTGGACAGTCTTTTAGCCTTCCCTAGGAGTCTAATTGCTAACTTGTGTTGCCTTGCTGTTTTGCTTGTTTAAAAAAGCCAGAAACAGCAACTAAAGAACACAGAATTTGTGGCAGCAAGAGTCTTAAAAAAAAAAAAAAATTATGGAAAGTGGCGGAAATAGGGCATGAATCATTGAGCTGAGAAATACACCATGGTGACAGTACCACTGGCTTACAAGTGGGACTTCCACTGCCAGACTGTGGGCTCGTAACAGATTTTCTACTGTCCCAAAAAACCCAGTATAAATACTTTTAATATGGTACCTCTCTCCAACCAGCTGTATGGCCTGCTGGAAACAACCATGTTCTTCCATTTGGTGGGTCTCAGCCATGCTGCCACCAAATGCAACACATACATGGCACAAATCACATTCTTCGTGCTTCTGAATCACAGAGATAAGAGGGAACAGCGCTGACCTCCTCCATGAGGGAATCCAAAAGCTTCCAGTAAAAATCACATGACATTGTTAACAGCACTGGAAGTGAAAAGTGCCATTCACCTGATTACAGCTCCAAATGAGCTGTTAGTTTTTTTTTAATCTTCTATGACAGTAGACCATCTCCTTCAGCTAAGGCATTTGCATATTTTTAATTAATATGAAGTAATGTCAGTATGCTCTTGGAATACTAAGAAAACATTAAACAAAAAAAGACTCACAAGGCTTTTTTTAAAATCTCCAAGTATTGATTTAATTTGTCTGTATCTATCATATGACACCAAAGAGTCTGAGGTAGCTGAATTTATCCTTTAGGAAAACTGCATCTCAAAATTGGAAATGACACTGCAAACACAAGATGTAGCCACACCAAGGCAGAGATACACAGGATACTAATATTTATTCATTAAATATTGTCTAATGGTTCTTTCTGTAGAAAATAGTTCGCCTGAAGAATGAATGTGGCAGGGAAGCTTCCAGGTTTATTATTCAAAGAAAACCAATTCTTACCTTAAAGAGGTAACACCCAATACCTAGAAAAACATATCTTATAGCTGAGATATGATTGGCATGGTTCCAAAAAATAAGATGCCAGCTTCAGAGAAAGGCTCAGCTGCACCTACACAAAAAACAACCAGACATTCAGATGCCAGCTAAAAACCAAATAAACATGGTGACAGCTTTACCTACATTTTAGCAGTCCCATTCTACATCAGTTTTCACTCACTTCTGCCTCATGTGATACAAATGTTCAGAACTATTTTGCCACACCATGAACTCGGACTACTTTCAGCCTCCTCATTTTCCCTGATAGTTCTCCAACAGCCTGATTCAATTTAAGAACTTCAGAAGACAAAAGCCTTTAGCACAAACACCAGATTTATTAAGTCAAATAATAAAGGAGGGTTTAATTTTGGACCTGATTCAAACCCTGTTGAAGGCAAAAGAAATCTCTCAGCAAGCTTCAACAGTCCTTGTTGTTTATCAAACATTATGACTTCAAACCAGCCAAATGTGAAATAACGAATCAAGTGTCTTGTATTCTTGGCACCTAAAGCCAGGGCTAGTCAAAACCACCTTAAACATCCGGTAAAATCATTCAGAGATAGTGCTTGATTTGACAGCATTTACTTCACTGGATCACAAGTGTGGCGATAACAGTTACTAAACACGCTGCTAAGAATCCAGTAATATTTTTATAAATTTTGCACTAAATTAAGCATTAAGTATATCAACACCTATCTGGATTTTCTACACCACTCCTGAACAACTGCAGGAGCCCAAGTCCTTCTAAAAGCCTAGCTTTGAGAATTTCTCCTCCTAACTTCAAACACATTTGAGATAGTTTTACAAGGCTTAAATTCAAAATTAAGCTTTTCTGTCTCCATCTTGGGTAAAATGCAGTATTTATGCACATGATCAGAGGCACAGGCATGTAATAAACTTACAGTGACACACAGAATCACAGAACTAACCCCTGACAACCATCTGTGACTTAAAGGGGGAAAACCTCATAAATGATTCAAGTGCAGGTGTAGTCTGCTGTAGACAGAATGCTTCTAAACCTTCCAGAGGTGCAAAGCAGCATCTGCAGTAATGGTGTCTTCCAAAGTGCTGAAAAACATAGCAAGAGGCAAACTATAATATGTGAAGACAAGGATAATGTGGAGACAGGGGAGAAGCAAGACATAGTTTAACTTTCACATAGTAACTGTCACTTGAAATCATGTACCATTTCTATGTATAGAATTCCTCCAAATATGTTCCTTTCCTGTATTTAATAGCAAGTTTGAAGTCGAGTCTTACCCTTTTTCTGAGAGGTGAAAAAACCTGCATAATCTGCCAACTGAGTGAGCATAGGAAAGCCTTTTCGTTCATATGGATCCTACCAGGAAAATGTGATTGAAGTTTAACTTTGTTGGTCTGACTAAAAGGAAATCTGGTGCACGTCAGAAATTTTTCACGGGTGAATAAAGAGTCCCACATGCAAGTGAAATCAGTGTGCTTGTCTTTGCCAGCAGCTCCTAGCCTTCTGGCAAGTAAACCTTTCTCTCAGTGATCTCTCTGTCTCTGACTTCTTTCCAGCCTAGAACTGGTTAATTGCTTTCCCTGTTCCTGTTCTTTATGCTAAGGTAGAAACCTATAGCAGGATCAGCCCTTTTGCAAGCAGCAGTAAATTATTTCAGTGTAAAGCTCTTTGTAGCAGAATGTAACAAGACAGACAGAAGGGTGGAAGGTCAAAACAAAGGCATAGAAGAAAAAAGGCTTTAAGTTCAAGTTGAAGAGCAGATCACTAGCAGGACCACAACCCAGCATCTCCCGACTGTGGGCTCACTACAGTTGTTAAGACTGCTCTGTCCAGTTCCTAACACATGGCTTATGTACCTTTTCAGCAAATCTATAACAGCCACCATCTTTTTCTCACATTATCAAAGAGGGATCTTTGCAATATCTTCATTCATGCCACTACACAGTTATTCTCATTACTTTCCATTTCCTCTTTCCCTGACCTTACCTTGGACCCTATCTCATCTCTAGTCCGAGGCGTTGGAGGAGGACAAAGGAAAAGCATGAAAATGAAGTGAGTCAGCAGTTTCTGAGCAGCACAGGAGCATTAGTCAGAGGTGATCAGGGTACTCACCACACAGTCAGATGTGAAGGAGCCCAAGACCATCAAACAGACTGATGAGCAAACTTTCCCAAATGCCTGAAACTGAATCACTGGACAAACCCACCCTATAGACAAAGCACTTCAGGGAAAAACACATACTCAGGCGCCACATACCAGTGCTGAAAGGCAACAAAGCACAAAGGGTAGTGCTGTCAGTCACATTTCCAGTGAAGTCCACTGTGTTCAGTACAGCTAAATTTCACCTGAGGAGACAGTTGCCTTGACGTATATAATGTTTTCCCTAGTGAGTGAGGCCCACAGTTGCAAAAGCTTTTGCTGAGCAAAGCATATGCACAGTGCACTACTATGCGGTGTTGCCCTCTTGCTAATCTGCTCCCTTATCATAACAACAGCAGTAGTAGTGATACTGTTAGTTAGGGAAGTGTTGTACTATGACATACAGGGGAAATTTGACTTTTTAAATTTTAAGACCAAATTACTAATACAAGTTCTAAAGGCCGCAGGTGCTCATTTGTAACACAAGAATAGTATCTTGTTACCCTCAGAACAGCTGTGACAGTGTCTTCCTGCATAAAGAGATTTCAAGGGGCATTACTCTCAGTCTTCACCTTCCACAGGGTACACAACAGAAAAAACATCAGCCAACCCTTTTCAGCAGGGCAGAGTACAGCCATAGGATTCTCATCCATCACCTGCAGAGAACCTTCCTCCTACAGAGCTCTTCTCAGTTATGGTACAGTAAGTACTTTAAACTGTAAATAATGTAAAACCGTCACTTGAGGAGAGCACACCTCACTCCAGAGACGAGCACTGCTTCAGTGCCTCTGCAATTTGGCTGGACAGAGTAAGACTGAAAAAACAACTTCCCTACCAAACAGACACCTACTGGGTTTTAAGAAACACAGTTAATTACTGCGCTCAGGGCACAGCATTCCCTGGTCTGTAACTCTGCACAAGTGCTAACCTCTGCAGTTTCTCCACTCCTAAAATATATTACTTACGGCTTCTTGTGAAGTACTTATTAAATGTGTTGAAGTGCTTGCCAACAACACAACTAAACCTTGCTTAAGAGCAACCTTTCTCCATCAGGAGCTTGCAACAGTTTCTCTATTCACTTCGGGCTTCCCAATATATTCTTCCCCATGAAACCTGGTGCCGTCACTCACAAAACACAGTTAAAGTTTCATTTTTTGATACAGCTTATTCAGGCACTGTTAATGCAAAACACAAATACAAGAGACCAAAACTATACAAAACATTTACACAAATTTCTAAACTGAATAAACATGTTTTAATCCATAGCATTTGGAAAACCATGTCATTATAACAGACACAAGCAGCTAGGGAAAGCTGCTGGTCAGTAAAGTACAGCAAACATTTAGAACGCATGAACTATTCTAGTGATCCACGCAGTCAGTCTTTACACAGAAGTAGTCCTGGCATATATAAACAGACCTCTCTGTATGTCTACAGCAATCTTATTGTTCACAGGACAAGTTAGAGAAAAAAAGAAGGCTCCAAATTTTGGCTTAAGTTGTTCCACAACAGTTTCTTTACTCCACTAGTTTTTAATTAGTTTGTTACTCACACTTATCATGAAGTATCAGTACACGCTGAGAATACAATCGCCTGGTACAACTTCCAGGGGTGGATGCAGCACTGCTTTTAAAGAAATGCTTGGGGTTTTTTTGTTTGAGAGTTTCTGGCACCCTTTTACCTCTTGTAAAGCATTTTCGGTTTTCATGTAGCAGGCAATGTTGCTCTCTCCCATGCAAGCACCTGCATAGGGTACATCAGGCTTACAGATGTCTGCACAGAGACTTAAAACACGACTCTTAGAAACGCGAACCCAAAGATAAAAGACCAGAAGTCTCCGTACGACATTGCTGAAACAGGCTCTTGGGGGTAAGCCCTTTAAGCCATTTCAGTGAGTGCTCACTTGTTGAAATAAATGCTAAAAGGCATAACTGATTATTTAAATGCCCTTCAACACACAGTATCAGTCGATACAGCTTAAACCAGTTTGTGCCCATTATCTAATTCGGCTTCGCTATCTTTACGAAGAGACGCATCCAGGCGAAAGGCAGACCTCCTACCACACGTGAGCACATCATCAGGGCGGCAGGCACACCGCCGCTCTCCTCCGCCTCGGCTCACGGGCTTCGGGTTCCGCGGGCGGAACAGCCGCCACCACCACCGACCTGGCACCGACCGGCCCGCCCCGGGCCCCCCACCGGGGCACGGCTGTGACCGACCCTCCCTGCCCGGACCCGCCACCGGGGCAGGCCGGCCGTGTGTGCGGGACCCTCCCTGCCCGGACCCGCCACCGGGGCAGGCCGGCCGTGTGTGCGGGACCCTCCCTGCCCGGCCTCGCCCGCCCGCCCGGAGCGGCGCCCTCGGGGCGGCCGCACGGAGCGCGCGCTGNAGGCTCCACCCGCCGGACGGCTCCGCGCCGGGAGCAGCGCGCCCCTCGCCTTCCCTCCCCGCCGCCGCCGCAGCCACCAGCATGTCACTTCCTCCCGGGGCGGCGGGAAGGCGCGACCCCTCCCCGCACCGGCATCGCCCGCCCGCGCCTGGGGCAGCGCGGCCGGCCGCTCCCGTGGAGGGAGGCGGAGCGGAGCGGCGGCCCCGGCCCTGGCCCCGGGGAAGGGTGCCCCAGGAGCCGGTGTCAGGGATGGGCGCTCGCCACCCCTGAGCGGGTGAAGGTGCAGAGGGCAGTGTGGCGGGGCCGCGGGCACCTGTGACTGCCCGCCTCTTCACGTGGAGACCGACCGGGCAGCGAACAGCGACTGCACGGCCTGCGTGCGGAGGGAAAGATAGCTGTCGGTGGCAGCCATCCAAACACCGAGTACCCGGCACATGGGATTCACTCTGTGTGACAACGCAGACATCTGCTGTCAAACTGACTGCGGAGTGAAAAGCAGCCTCTCTGAATAGCGAATAGCAGGAACTGAGTCTGTTAAACACCCAAAGCATTGGAAGGTGATGGCATCGCTGGGACAGCGCTGTCAGCTCTGCTGGGTGTCCGTCTGTAGTGGGGCTGGCGGGGGGTCAGCTGGATAGGGCAGGGCGCTGTTAGAGCCCCAGCCACGGAGCATCTCTGTTCACCCTCAGTGTAAGAAATACCTCAAGTGAACACTTGTCACAGTTTAACCCCAGTCGGCGACTGCTGGCTAGTCATTAGTTGGTGGCTTGTGAGCAAAAGTATTGTGCATCATTTACTTTTACAGGGTGTTATTCCTCGCTCTCCTTTTCATTACTTGCATCATTATTGTTGTTGTTATCACTATACTCACTAGCCAGAGAACTTTCCCGCAAGACCTGAACAGGGCAGTCACAGCACAGTGCAGCTCTATCAACAGTCCTAGACATGATGAAGCAAGGAATCAGGTGTAAAATTTGTACAAGAGATCCAGACAGGAGCAGCAATGGATACAGCCACAACTGGAGACAGAGCTATGTCTAGGAAGCAAGGCAGGAGATCAAACTGAAGGCTGATCTACCCACCGGATAGTTCAGGCAGTGTGTAAGTGGGGATCCCAAGTGGAGCTGCTCAGGGCCATTAAGACCTGTCAGTGCCATCAGGGCCCTGACAGGTTCCTGCAGGTGGGATGTGTGAGTGTACTGTTTAGATCAAGATTTAGCCACCATCTTCCCATTTGGTCATGAAGGAGTTGAATCCAGCTCACTAACATTCTCAGGCAGTGGTCTAACTGCTGAACTGTTACATGGAAAGAATTGGTAAAGGGAATTTTTCCAGCCATATTTTAAAAGTCTGACGCTCTGACTGCACATAAAAAAAGGTCGTACTGCCAAACAGAGGCAGAAGACTTAAAATCCCTGAATGAGGTACTTGATTATGGAGAGTGGCTCAGTTTGTAGTACAGCTATGTCCTAAGCATCGCCGACTAGCTACCTGAAGCAGCTATTTGTACTACACATACAGATTCTTAGGGCATTATTCCAAGGTATTTCACTCAGTGTCTAGGTGTTATCCTGAGAGCCAAGGTTCCAAAAGTCAGGCACCCTGATGCTGTGTGTGGTAGTGTCTGAACATTTTTTATCTGTCCTTGAGACCAAACTCTATACAGCTGGTTATTTGTATATTCTGTGAAGCACTAATAAAAATCTGTCTTCTTGCTTTCACTAGTGTTAAGCTGCATCTGAATGTAATAGGTTTTATGGATTCTTTACACAGGAGAAAACTCTCCAGTGGAGAGATGAATTCTAATTTTGATACAGTACATTTATTTCTCAAAAGTCTAACCAGAAATATGTGAATAATAAAACCCTCTTATTTAAGTTAGGTATAAAAAGGTAAATCTTGTGAAGCTCTGAGATACCATGGTAAGGACTGAGATTGAAAAGCACAAAGAAAAAAAATACTTCTATATTAAGAGTGATCTTGTGTCTGCACTGAGTATCTTTTTAGGTGGTATAAACCAGGAGGATAAAAAGGAATAAGATTGTCTTTCCTTAAGCTCTACCCTCAAGAGCACTGAATAGAGTATATTAAGACTTGTACAACTAATTAAAACTCAAACAAATGAGCAAAACACCATATGGCCAAGGGCAACTAAATAAAGTTTCTTCAGGTCTCGTTTTTGGCATTTCTTTCTTCTGAGTGCTTGGTTTGCAACCTCAGTGTAGTTTTTTCCTTGTTGCTCATGTGTATGGAGATATTTTATTTGCATCGGGCAAGACTCGAGAGTTGAGTCAGGAACTTACACCAGTCAATGATGCCTCCCAGCTATCTATCACTGTGTGAAATGGGTTGACTTTCAATGAGTTTCCCTGTAAGAAATGAACAAGAAAAAAGCAATAATAAAACAATACCAGCACAAAAATACTCCAACCCAAAACCTGCTATACTCCCACTGGGCAAAACGTGCACTCCAGTTGGTAAGGAACCCAGTTATCTCTTATGACTGAAATGAAATGAAATAATGAAATGAAATTAACTGCTTGCTGGGTCTCACAGCTGGACCCCAACACTGCTCACACACACGCTTTTAAGTGACTTGTGAATTTGACTTCAGAAATTTTATTGCAGGCAAAAGCTTGTCTATCCTGGAAAGCTCTGCAGTTCTAGCTATGCCAGCCTAGAGAAAAAGGCAGTGTTGGTGCTGCTAGACTGATAAGGTGGATACTAATGTAGGGATACACTATGATATGCTACCATGAGCAGCTGGACTCAAGAAGTCCAGTTTGCTCTTCCTGCATGTTGTATGGTTAGATCCTCCAATATCTAACATGGTGTGGATTATAAAAAGCTCATTTCCTGCATTTAAAGCATTGAGAATGGTCCTCTTCTATGTAGGCTGAGTGTAATAAAAGCTGAACTGCAGTCTGTCTTTCCATGCAGGCAATAACAGGAAGTCTTTCCTGTACTTGGCTCATCCGTCTTTATGAAAACTGTGGGAAAGTAATTGTGTCTGTGATCTCTGCTGCTTTTTGGAGATTGATTAAAATCAGCTAACAAGGTCAGGAATTATTATAAGGACTGTTGCATATAGCATGACTGCACAATTTATTTTTCCTCAAGGAAACCAGATGAAAATATGTGTGCTGACAGTTTATTTAAATATGGAAACCAAAAATGAAAGGTACTGGTGCAATGCATTGTTGTAATGATAGAAATTCTAAAATGGATGCAGGTGTGTCAGTTTAAATAGGCCAGTGGGAGAGCGGCATTTAAAATCATACTCATAGCCTGTATAATAATTTTTCTGGGCAAGTTTTTCTAGTGTGGACTAACCTTAACCTGCCATCTTCTCCTCTGCCTCAGCTGTAAAGTGGATCCACCACTTTCATATAGAAACCCCCCCTTCCTTGCACAGAAACCACAGAGTACCTACAAATGGAAACATCCTGTTAAAACTAAGTCCTGGGGCCACAGTTAATTTTAGAATAGACTTATTCATTAATTTAAGAGGCATTAGCAAAAGAGCTGTGTGAGATGCATTACAGGAATTAAGGTCCAGACTGTCCAATTTGACCCTTTAAAAGGTCTAGCACATACTGAAAGAATACTGACTGAGATAACAAAAAAAATATTTCTTTTAAAATATTCTTTCATCATGCTTTATTTTCTTCAAAAAGTCTGTGACTACTAATCAGTTATGGTGCATTTACAGTTTTTAAAAATACTATTCCATTAATAAATATGAAGGATCCTACCATAAAAAAATGTTTTGCAAATTAGTCTGTGCAGAATTAGACCAAATATTTTCATATCTGCTAACATCCACAAAATAAATACTCCTTACACATGTGCAAATATTATTTCTACAGCTGTTTTAAGTATTCAACTTGAGCCTACCTACGAGGAGAATGTTTCTCTTTACACACATACCTAACACTCTTTGCCTGTCTTTCTCTTTACACACATACCTAACACGAATGCCACAGATTTGTTTTTCTTGTTTTCTTAAAGCTTGATTAAAATGAGGACTTCTGAGTGGGCAACTTCAGGCCCACACTTAGTGACTCAGATGACTGGCTTTAGATATACCTATAAGTGCAGGTGACAGGCCAGATATTTTAGATGTACACACATAGATATGCATACACACACATTCATACACATAAACAACTACCCCATGACAAGAAGAAATTTTGCAGCTCTGATCAAACACAGTTTGAAGAGTGACAAAGCAGTGAGGGCTTCAATGGCACCTTGGAAATGCAGAGATGCAAAAACTGTTATTGGCATGGTCATGCGTGTACGTGGGTGAAATTCTTATAAGATCTTAGAGGAAAGATCACTTTGGACCTGCAAAGGTAAGGGTTGTTTAGAGGGTACTCAGGAAACTGCAGAATAATGCAGATAAGAAACTGCAGAAAAAAACCCTTGGTCTGAAAAACTTGGAAGCTGGAGTAGCACAGACCCTTCAAAAACAGATGCTGCTTATGCATAACTCTGTTTACATCACGTAAGCAGCACATTGGCTGCTCTCCAAGACTTCAAGGGCAATACCTAATCTGCATGTGTAGTTACACAGACATTTACAGTTGGAAACAAATCTCATAATCTGTCACTCTTTTTGCTTGTATATGTACATTTCCTCACCTAGAAGAGGAAGTAGCTACTTCAGTATGATGAGGACAAGGCTCCTTCATGTTGCAATAATGTGTAGAGATGAGCTATGGGAGCCTGCCATTTGGAACTTTTACAAACTTACATAAAATGGCAATCCCTGCAATAAGATGTTCTGCTTGATATAGCTTGTAATGAATTCTGTAGCAGTGTCCTCACCCTGTGAATGGCTGCATCCTCACCCTGCCCATAAAAGATGGCAGCTTTAAGCCACATTTAAAGCATTCATCTTCATTCTGCCAGTGAGCAACTCTAGTTCCAATGCTAAATTTACATTGAAATTAGTGTTTGATTATCTGTTCAATCATACAGAATTGGAAAAGTAATTTTTTTAAAAAATCTAAATATTTTCTAAGGCAAAATACTCATCCTTACACATTGCTAATTGAAGAACATGTTACATGCAGCTCCTGTCACCAGCCCTGCACCATGCTGTCCATACTGGAAACACAAGGCAGGACTCAACTCTTATCTTGATCGGCTGTAGCAGTGTCTATCCCATGTTCTCCTATGTGCTGCCTTTGTAAAGACAGCTCTATCTGCTGGGATAAAGGGAGCTATCTATTTCCCAAGAAAATTATGGGATAAACCCTGGTTTGGGTGCTAGGAAATAATTGCTGTGCAACAGTCTTTATAGGGTGGGTATATATATATTTAGTTGGAAAGGACTTTTAGTCTGATGTATTTGAAGAGCAGACTTGGGTAATTTTTTATTCTGTGTACTTTAGTAGAGCCCACTAATTTTTTTATAAAGACCCCACATTTTAGATACATTCTGTGAAGTCTGATTCTTGAAGACTCAAGTGTTAAATTCTGTCATATGCCTTATATATTAAGATACTCTGTGTGAGCAAATTTAACTCCTCAAAAATGGAGCTAACTGGCATTCTGTACTGCTGCTTTCTTTCTTAAAATGAGCTAGTAGTTGATGAAATTTTTAAAGAAAAAGGCATTAGCTAAAACCTTATTGGGTAAAAGCTGAATACTTACAGTTCTGTCTGTTATGCACATTACAGAATGAAAAAATTTGGAACAGTATCTTTGGTACTAAATTGCAGAAAGAGATTGCATGAGACTTGATAACAGGAAATTCAAACAGCATTAGAAGCTCAGGACTTAAAGGAGTGAAAGAGCCAAGTAAAGTTTTATACTGGTTTTTGTCTTGGGCTCTGAAATATCTGTGATATGACTGAAAAAATACAGTACACTATACATTTAGACTGACTTATCCCACTTTATAGAGTAAATCTATGTCCTGTGTGAAAAGCATACAGGATACTATGTTTCCTCTAATTTCTTCCCATTGGTTTTTCTCCACCACTGAAACATTGGTTTAGGGAACCTACATATTTCCAATGTCACAACAGGAGACAGGTCTTTCTTCTTCATTTTCTATGATTTGGCCTGATCTTGCTCCCAGTGGCATTTCACTGATTTCAGTGGATGCAGACACAGCTCCAGAACTGGCTATTGAATAAGGGTACTGTATTAAAATTACTAACTTCCAGAGAAAATGAAAGTAGTTTCTGAATGTAAAAGTCCTAAGTGAGCACAAAAGGCTTAAAACAGAACTGTTTTTACATAAAATAGCTGAAAATCTCATGAAGACATCTGAACATCCCTTGGCAGCAGTTGGTTAAAAAGAAAAGTGTTCAGAAAATGGAAAGCAAACTAGACACCTGTGAGAGAAATGACAGAGCAATTCTCAAAAGCCCAGGCCTCATAATGCTTAGACACTACAATGCTCTTAAGACAGTCTGTAATGAAAAGAAAATGTTCCTGAAAGAGTGGTGTTATACTTTCTGAAGTGACATTGTCTCAATGTGAAAGATTTTCTGTATGCCATGTTGGCATCTACTAATTATTTACCTGTGAATCTTATCCATACTATTTTATAAATGTTTTGTTTCAGTTTGGTATCATGCCCTGCTGTCTTGTAGCCTATCCATGCAACAAAGCTTAAAAGGATTTGCCAGAGATATAAGAAGGGCATGTAATCCATGGATACAATTTGGTAGGAGCACACTAGGTAATATTGCCACACCTTTTCCCTTTCCAAAACAGTGCCAGTCACTGTGCCATGGCAGAGCCCCTCCATAATCACTATCTGACACAAAAGATTAGGCAATTTCTATAAGAGCTTACTTTTGCCTCCAACTGCTTCCATGTGATGTCTGTATTCTTGTCTGCCTCAGTCCTAAGTGTGGTAGCCAGCACAAATCACAGCAGCCCCCAGCACTCTTTCAGTGCAAGGGCCCTGATTCTCTGCCTACACTAGAAATCAGCCCTTCCATTACAGAATCGTAGAATGGTTTGAGTTGGAAAGGACTTTAAAGATCATCCAGTTCCAGCCCACCTGCCATGGGCAGGGACACCTTCCACTAGACCAAGTCGCTCAAAGCCCCATCCAGCCAGGCCTTGAACACTTCCACAGCTTCTCTGGGCAATGAGTTCCAGTGCCTCACTACTCTATGAATAAAGAATTTCTTCCTAATATCTAAGCTAAACCTACCCTCTTTCAGCTTAAGGCCATTTCCCCTTGTCCTATCACTATATGCCATTGTAATAAGGTCTCCCTGGACCCTTCTCTTTTCTAAGCTGAACAACCCCAACTGTTTCAGCCTGTCTTAATGGAAGAGATGCTCCAGCCCTCTGTTCATCTTAGTGGCCCTCCTCTGGACTTACTCCAACAGATCCACATCATTCCTACGTTGGGGGCCCCAGAGCTGGATTCAGTATCAAGGTGAGGTCTAACAAGAGTGGGGTAGAGGAGGATAATTACCTCTCTTGACCTGCTGGCCATGCATTTCATGAAGCCCATCTTTGGGCAGGATCCATCTTTGCTTCATGGCACGAGCTGCCCCATGGTATCTTTCTCCCTTCTGTTCTTTGGTTCTGTGAAAAGAAAGCCTGGACATAGGGACATAGCTCAGGGTATGACAATAGTGCATGGAGCAGCCTGAATCCAGCAAAAGATGGTGGCAAACTAAAGTCTGTTTATTCAGACAATTCCTTTGTGGTCTATGTGAAACTGCAATTGTGAATTTGCAATTTCAATCCACTTCCTTTGGAAAAATCACTGCAATAGAGAGTAATTAGCAACCTCTTACAAACCATTGTCCTGAAAACAATCCTCAAGTTCCTTGAGCATTGCATGCCTGAAACTGCTGGGTCCCTTGTCACCAATTTAATACATTCATCAAACCTGAAGCAAAGGCTCTGCTCCAAATACCTCTCCAGTAGGAAACTGTGCTAAGTAACCTTATGGCTAAATGCCCAAATGGCTCAGCCAGAAATTGGGCAATACTCCCACTTGGCCCGGGAGGGATGGGCTCTGGGATATGGTCACCAAAACCTGGTACTAAGATACTAAGGTGATACCTTAGAACAGTTGCTAAACAAGACCTTTTCATGCCTGCTTCACAAATCCCTCATGAAAAAGCTGTTTGATACAGTATATAAAATGGACAGTTTTCTGAGAAAGAATAACTTTAGAACTCAGCATAAGAATTGCATGTATTTGTATTAGAGGAAGGCATAAAACCCTCAACAATGCAGTTTTATAGAAAATTCAGTAGAAAATACAGATGTACAAAAGCTGAGTGCAGTACGTGTCAGATAATTTTTGTTTGATGTGTTAAAAACATGGGCTAAAGGACATGGATTGCTGTTAGAAGGCATCTCTTCCTCTTCATGGAATCCTCAATGTCTTTCTACTGTCATTTGTCACAGGAGTTGAGGTGCTCTGACCTCAAGCCATCTATGTTAACAAAAAAAAAGGCTTATTGTGCACACACACAGCCTGGTGAGCCCATGTCCTTACCAGCTCTCGAGCTCAGCCCCAGCTGGTTTGATGCAGGTTTAGCACAACCATCCTGAGAGTGATTGGACAGTATTTTATTTGCATGATCACTTCCATGCTAGCAGAATGTTATTAATTTTACAAACCACAGTGATTGATACTTTTTTCCCAATCTGAATAACATAGCTAATAATATTTCTTACTTATCAACTTTCAGGAGATTAACAATCAGTGGTCCAGGAAACTCTGAGCTCTGGGATCTGTCAGTCTGTCACCTGACAATTCAATGACAAGACAATCTACATAAGCTCTCTGAATCTACTGCTTTTCACATCTTTATGGAATCAATTTAACCAAACCCCCCTGCTTCCTGCTAGGGGTAGTATCTGTAATGGTAGCATGAATCAGAATTGTCGACACTAACTGTAGTAAATTGACAGCACTGAGCAATCTCATTGCATTAATAAGAACATCTCATCACCGGCTGCTCCTTGGAGACAAAGGACTGCAGCTGACTCCCTAAACATTTCTTTCTCTTGCCACCCCCAGTGACTTGTAGCGTTTGAGACATCAGTGACCTCATAGTCTGAGTTTGTTTATACACTGGAAATGCCTCTTCCATCCTGTTGTCTTATTTTCTTGTCCCTTTTTCTTCATAAGGGGAGTGACAACCAATAAAATTTTTAAAAAAGTAAATAAATTGGAGGGTTTTTTCAACAGAGATAGAATGCCAAAACCCAGGCTGAAAAATCTCCTCCAAATACTAGTGCTGATCCAAGACCTACATCAGGCAGTGTGATATCATCACAACTAGTTAAAAAGTCTTTGCCAGAGGGAAAGCTTTCTACCTAAGGTATAAAGTGTTTTTTTTTCTCTCTTGTTTCAAATAGCTTAATTTAGGCAACAAAATGAATTGTAAAACCAAATCCCGTGCATTGACACAGGTCAAATTATTGCAATCCTAAGTGGACCCACCCTCCTGCACTGAGTTGTGCCTATAGAACTTTCCACAAATAAGCTTCTACAAAGACAAGAGGATTTGCCAATTCTCAGTTTAGTGCAGTGTAAGGATCTTACAGTGTTACATTCACTCACCAAGACACACATTCTTTCAAACAGCAATTCCCTGCATGTGCAGGAGTCTCCATCATGTGAGAAAACAAGGGATGTTTGCACAATCTCGTGATAAAGACTTCTGCACAGAGTGGGATGCTTCATTCAACAGCCAAAAGTGATTCCTGGGCTCCTGTGCTGAATCACTCTGTATCATAGCTGGAGGAGTCCAGCTGCTTTCATAGCATTTTGTAGATTTTGCCGTTGAATTTCAGCTCTTCTCTTAATGGAATAGGACCCTGTGGAAATATGTCTCTGAGAGAAACTTGTCCTTTGACTGTGGCTGTTACTACAGCAGAGCTAATGGAAGTGAGGTGGGAGGGAGGAAATACCAACCACCTGAGTCATGACACCTATAGGTATGAACAGTCTTCTGCTATAATGCTAGACAAAATGATGCACAATAAGGCTTTGTAAGAACTGCTAAAATATAGCTCATAATACTCCATAGCCAAATGGAGGCAACAAATGACAAGCTTCAGCAGGAGAAGTTGATTAATTTTATAGATGAACTATTTTATTCTAAATATTTTTGAGATTCTAGAAGTCATTTCTGAATTAGGAAATGAAGGCAAACAAATAGACAAAATCTATCTTCTCACAAGAAAGTAGTTCTTGAAAAACTTCCTGGCCAGATTTTTTACTTGAAAGAAACTCAAATTTTTTTCTTTGTTTCCTTTTAGTTTCCTGTGTCCCAAAATTGTGCCTAGAAGCTGGTTATTAAGAGTATTTTTGGAAGCATAGCCATCACTAATTTTAAAGTAATTTAAAGAAAATTACTTGGATGCTAGCAGCAAATGGGAGCCAGCAGAGTAATGGCGAAGGGACTGGGTTACCAGGGAGTAAATGCTAATGAGCAAAAACACAGTAAGCTAAAACTTCCCTGAATACAAATATTGTCACTGATGATTACCTCACACTATACATCTGGCACTCAAGCTGATAAAAATAGAGTTATTAAGAAGATTCCTAAGTATTAGTGGACAAATTGATTGCATTATCTTAATTAGACAAAAACAGAGTTCCTTAATGTTGTGTTCAGCTCACTACTTGAGTGACTGCAAATCACTTTGGGTAAGGTTGTGGCAGCAACTTGGGGGATGATTTGGGGCACATGGGAATGGGATGGACCTGCAGCTCCACAGAGAGGATGCTACGGACTGGCCTGACATGCATCTGGTCAATGCAGAGTGTAGGGAACCTTGGCTTCTGATGCCTGAATGTTTATCAGGCCATGAACTATGAAAAAGTATAGCTGATTAACTGATGTCAAGCTGGTGTAGGGCCATGAATTTCTGTGACACTAGGTACTGGTTTACTCCAGAGGAATCTGTGGCCCTCTAACTGTGCTTTGCCAACAGAGCTGGCAGGGTTTTCAGCAGACACTCTGGCAAATCTCACAGGGGCACTTTCAGATGTTACTGGTCTTGTAGCTGTTCTTCCTATCCTCTTGGGTTATTAATCCTGTAGAAGACAAAGGAGCAACATGTGCCTGTGTCTTAACTGACCCAAGGCACAGGACAAACTTTCAACAAAATCACCCCTGAAGGTGAACTATGCTAACTGTTCGTTGGAATAAGGCAAGTAACAGAAGAAGGGCAGACAGGCAGGGTAGTGTCTTCAGCCACTTCAGCAAAATTCTTCAGAGGATGTTTGACAAGGTCCTTTCTGACATTGGATCTATCCAGAAAGGTATGGAAGGTACAGTAACTCTTCTCCTAGGAAGGTACAGTTAACTCTTCTCCTAAGGAGAGGGGGGAGGGCACAGACATGCGATGGATCTTGAAGTAAGTCTGAGTAGTAAAATGTGGCCACAGCATGAGATTTCAAGCTTTGCAGAACTAATAAGTGCTTCAATGCACTGTTTCAGTGTAGATTTATATGTTGCAAAATCAACCACTCAAAGGTGGAAATGCCAGAATTAAAATGGTCTTTACAAATTTACTGCCTCATCTGTAGGTCTTCATATGTTATGCAAGTTTCAGTTTACATGGCTACCAAGTTCTTTTTTCACAGATCCTGTCCCATCTTCATAGCAAAAACCAAACAAGCCTCATTTAACCAGGAGTTATTTTAAACTGGTTTATTATCCTTGTTCAATCGTTGTGGCAGAAATACAAGCTAATATTTATTGTTTGTTGTTTAAACCCTCATGGGCATTTTTTAATGGCACTGATTGTCGTAGTGTTCAAGTCTGTCTTCACAACTTACCTGTGAATTGAGGCCAGGGGCATGAACATGATCCTGCCATTGTTACCCAAGTGGTGAGTAACTTCATGATTACTGATGCTGCTTTTCAGAAAAAGGAACGAGAATTCATGCCTGATTTACAGTCAGCATGTTTGTGCTTCTTCTAAATGCTCCTCCCTTGCACAAAAAAGGTGTATGGGAATGTGATAGTCACCATCTGGGATGAGTTAGGTTCTCACCAGAGAGATGAAGAATGAACTTAATATCAAGTTCAAAGAGGAGAAATCTGGATTGTCAGTGAGAGAGAAGTTTGTCATGAAGTCCAGCTATTGTTCTGCAAGGGCAGTTTTCCCATTACCTTTTCTACAGTGCCTAGTCACAGAAATCCTTTTGTGCAAGTTCTTTCAATTGTAATGCCCAGCACTACTGGCTGGCAGAAACTGAAGTATGGCAGAGGCAGCCTGAACAGCAGCAGGGGAAAGATGGTAACGTTGTTTTATCATCCTACTTAACAGCTTCCTCTGGACTATAATACAAGTCATTAGATAACCAAGCCATTTGTGTGTATAGGGTCAACACATTGTCCCTTAGATATAATAGCCATTAGTGTAATTAATGAAAACTACATAGTCTGGATCTAAGAGATTGTAACAGCAAAAGAAAAAGCATGCCTAATTCTTTCCTTTATAGCAAAGCTCTTCCAATAGTTTAAAACCCTAGCCAATTTTCAGCTTTTAAACTGAAATTTCCTAGCACTACTCATGCTTCAAGACTCAGTTTCTGGTGAATTACAAGGACAATACACTCAGGCACATTTATTTAGTCCTACTTGGTGGTATAAGACAAAACTCTGGGCAAAATGCTTAAAAGTGCATAAATGACAGAAAAGGCGAAATACTATTTTAACATCAGGTTTCTTAGGAACTGCAATAAAGAGTGGAAAAAGTTCTTTTAAAATGTGTTCCTTTCAATTTTTTTAAAAAAGTCATAATCTGGCAATATAGTTTATATTCTGTCAATCACTATAGTACAATGATTTCAATAAAAACTAAGCAAAATATACTTTTAAATATTCCCCACGAGATGTTAAACTAAATAGGATAATACAAGAGTGTGATTGTGTGGCAGTATTTCAAACACTGGCACTTAATGATAAAAAGCCATTATAATCCTCTCTGGAAACTCTTCCTATTCCCTCCTTGCTGATAAATGGGCCCAGCTTGGAATCTGTCAGACTGAAGATCGCTGAAAGCCACCTTTAATTCTTTCCTCCACTCTTCTCTCCCCTGAGTGTTACATGCTTTGAAGCTGCATGAAGCGAGAAGGCTGGTTCTATAATCCATGTATCACTGGACTCCTGCCACTGCAGAAAACTGTAGTCAGCTGTGCCTTGAATGTCCTCCCTGGTGAGCTGGGAGGTGTGCTGCCTGTGTCCCGGTGATCTTTAAACAGTAGCCAAAAGCAGGCAGGCTGCTGCTGGTGCCTTCCCAGCAACCTGAGATATTTAACAGAGATATCTGAGTTAAGAATGTGGTTGCTTCAGACTTCATCTGTGATCAAGACAGAGACAGGCAGATCAGATAATTTCTATAATTTTCATCACTGACGTGTTTTAATTAATGCCAAGCTTATTCTCCCCATGAGTCAGTAGAAACATCACTCAGTAACACAACAGGACAAGGCCCAACTTTTGGGCTGAATCCACCAAATTTATTCATGCTTCCTGTACCTCCCCAAAAGAGGTGGTGGAGTAAGTGTGAGTTAATCCATTTATCGCTGCCACCTATCCAAATTTATGCAACAATTTCCCCCTTAAGCTAATGGAGAACTTCTGATCTCAATTTAAAGTAGAAATTAAGATTGGACTGGGAATGCTTAATGCTTTGTGCAACCATCATTTAATGACAAAATTAGTCTGGTTAGCCTCCTTAGCTTTATCTCTCTGACTTTACTTCACACTCCCCAGTAGCTCAGGGAGAATTTCATGTAGCTATCTGGGTTTTAGCCTCCCTTCCTTGCTGTCCCCATCTGTATTTGTGTAGCTGTCCATCAGTCCTCCCACAGAAGTTTTTCAAAGTCAGCCAATTTCAACCAGATTTCACCAGGTCAAAAAGATTTCAAAGGTACTAAATTTATAAAAGTAGGTTGCCAGTCAAATACAGAAAACTTGTTAATATTCACATGGAGATAAAAAACCTTAATTGTTAGTTCAGCCCTTGTTAGGCATCAGAGCAGTGAGGGATCTGAGGCAGGAGGCAATACATGATGCCATGACCACATATGTAGCAATATCTTGTGCCAGCCAATGGCACAAGCTCTTTGTCCTGGCTCTGGCTGGTACAGACCTAATTTTTCTCATCACAGCCAGTATGTGGCTGTGTTTTGGATTTGGGACTAAAACAGTGTTGATAACACACTAGTATTTTATCTGATGCTGAACAGAGCTTGCACAGCACTTAGGCTTTCTGTTTTTCCCACTCTTTCTAATTTTCCCAGTGAGTATGTCATGGGTGTCCAAGAGGCTGGGAGGAGACACAGCTAGGGCAGTTGACCTAAATGGACGAAGGCAGTATTCCAAGCCATATAACATCATGCCCATCTATAAAACCTGGGAGGCTATCTTTATAAAGTAGCCATTGCTCAGAGACTGGCTGGGCATCCATCTGCTTGTGAGAGATGCTGAGTGATTGCTTTTGTATTGCTATTACTATTTTTTTCATACCTTTAGTTATTAAATTGTTTTTATCTTGACCCATGAGTTTTTTTCTTGCTTTTGCTCTTCCTACTCTCTCATCCATCCTGCTGCGGGTGGCAGTGAGTGAGCATTTGGGAGGGTACTTAATTGATGGACAGGATCAACCCACTACATTAATCTACACCTATGTGAGGTCTACCAATAGTATAGATGAACTTCAATGGATAAAGAGCTGAAAGACATTGGCAAACAATTAAATAAGTTGCCACACTGGAGGTGTTCAAATCCAGATTCACTGAACATAGCAGATGTACAGTACTGTAAAGTAGAAAAAAAAAAGCTCTTGTAGCATGTGGAAAAAACATTTGTAATAGAATACAAATATACACAGAGGTGATTACCAAGGGGTGTTTACTTGCTTGCTTTGCAGTAACTTGCCTGTATCACAGCAGCAGCTATTTAGGACTGTATAAATGCAGAAACTGAGAAAACTTAATTCAGAAAGAAAAAAAGTAAAAGAAGTGTAAAACAGAAGTGCATCATTTGGAAACGAGGTGAAAGTTTGGGGTGAGGCATACAACTGTAGGATGATTATGAATTCCCAGCATGATGTCTCTGTGAACAATGTGTTGTGATCTGGCACGGTCAGGAGTGGTTCCACTAGAGACATGGAGGCATGAATGCCACAGAAGGCAGTGGAACAACCCTGCCTGCTGACATATGCCAAAGTCCATCACTCATACTTGATTCTAGGATGTGTAGAGAAATGTTTACTCAAGCTTTTAAGCTTGGCCTATTAAGCCTAATAAAACAAGTGAGGTGGAAATATGATTGCTGTTTACCCAATCAGGGAACAAAGGGAATAGGAAAGATAAGCAGGAGAACAAAAATCTTAAACTTATAAATGATATTGATATAATGATAAATAATTATAAGGTGACCATTAATACCTTGGCATGAAAAGGTTTCTCATCACTAGCAGCTTGGATCCTGTTGCAGAATTGCTTTGCCATGAAAGCAAACAGGACTTTAAAATTGCTTGCCATGACATTCTGCAAATTTGTGGGAAGACATAACAAGGTGCCTGTGATGGTAGGCTGGACACAACAAACTACAAGACCTTTCTCATCCTGAGATCTTAATAACTTGAAAAATAAAGAAATTAGATATTGTTAAATATCAGGAAAACCTCCTGATATAAAGGTTACTCTGTCTGGTAATGGCATCGAATAGCAAAGGAAGCTGCTGGATCTGAGACAATAACTGCATTAATAGGAAAGGTTTCTGGACCTCTCTTTCTCCCTGCAAGCAATTAAATAATTCATTGAATAGTTCTCAAAGCTGGAATTTTTATCTGGGACTAGGTGAACACAATGCTGTAGGAACATATATGAAGAGACCTTGTAAGATCATCTTGTCTGTCAAGGCTTAGCAACTTGCAAAAATAGTGCTCTCTTCCATAGTGGGGTGAAGCAGTAAGAAAAATATTTTTTCTCTGGACAAAGCGGTGCTACGTAATAGTAAGGATACAACACTTATCTGAGACTTGCTAGAGCTCTGCTAAGGCTTTTCACAATCTAACACAAATGTCTAAATAAACATAATTAGCAAAATACTATCATGTTTATACTGTTTGGTGGAAACATAACAGAAAAGCAATACTGGGTGCAGTCATTACAAAGGATTCTCGATCATGGACCTTTCTGGCTTTTGAAGGAACAAATGTATTGATTTAAAGTCTCTCAGGTCCAGATTTTTCCATATTGCTCAGCTTTAGGAATCAGAGAAAAAGTTTCAACTGTTCTCTTATGTATGTGCCCTACCTTTGCTTAGGCTCCAAAAGAAGGTATTTTTTAAAAAAGTACATCTGATGGTGACCTTTGACTACTTGGCCTTTTTTGGGTTCCCAGGTGGAGCTGAGCACTTACAGATATCAAGCTCCAAGCATGACAGCTACCTGTACCCCAGCTCACCCAGATGATGGTAGAATCAATCTGTAAGCAGCTGGACTGCCCCAGCCATTGCAGAGATCAATTGGAATGAGCCCTTCCTGAGAAGGGAAGAGCCTTAAGAGTTTTCCGGACTGGCAAAAACCTTAAAAAATTGTTCAATATAATGGCATAAATAAATATGTAAATCTGCTGATCCACAGCTAATTTTGTATAATACAGTGGTCTACCAAGCTGGTATACTTTATCAGGTAGCTCTGTGGTATAACTGTACTGGAACAGCTAGAAAAGTGGGCTTTCTGTTGCATAGACTTAGCTTTATATTTTTATTTATTCAGTTCTACTCCAAAGCGCACACAATAAAGAGGACTGAAAATGAAATGCCACTGATTGTTTTTAATTTGTGCACAGTAAATGTCACTGAGATCACTAGTTCAGGAGGAGATATCCTATCATGCAAAAGCTTATTGCTAGCACTGGTTTGAAGTCTATGTTTGCTTTCTGTAAAATCCAACAGACAGATGCAATAGGAAGAGCCTTGATCATTGTACTTTTGAAATAAAATAAGGATCTGTGTGATCAGATAATAAGCACCTTAATATTTGCTAAGCAAAGCCTGAGTAATATTTTGGTAAAATGTTAGATTCAGTTACATCACCACTAAAACTTGGAAGCCTGAATCAGAATTGATTTCAGCTTCATTAACTGACTGAGTTTAATGTAAATATCACAGTCATTCTGGCCTTTGAGAAGCCAATTAAAAAAAAAGCAAATCTGGCATTTATTGTTTCATGGGGCACTTGAAAAATGTCAGTGTAGTTTAGTGAGGTAGTTTGTTTTTTGTGGGTTTTAATTCTATCAGCTGTGGAACACATAGGCTTCAGATATTCATTAAAAAATTTCAAACTCTCTTACCATATTTTGATCTCTTTACTTTGGAAAGGCACAGTGCAGGGCTTTCCAGGTTTAGCTTCTGGGCATAAACAAGCTCGGTTGGACCTATTCAGGAGCATTTAGCATCCATACCAAGAAAAAACATTATATTGGTCCCAACAGAAGAAGTGTCTGAATACTATTTCATTGCATTGTTTGCTGCTTTCCATTCTAGCACTACATTTTGATTATTACTTAAGGTCTTCATCCAACCAGTTTTTGGCCTGATAACCAGAAGCTGAAGTTGGCAGGCTGTCAGAAATACTGTTTATGAAGCAGACAATACAGTCATGTACCAAGTAAGAATGAGTGTACAGTCTGTTGCTTCAAATGTACTTACCTAAAGCTTTTTAAAACAAGTGTGACATCACTGCTTGATGGATTTTAGTTTGCACTAAAACAAGGTGGAGAGAGTGGGAATGAATGTGTTTTGTAGATGAAATATTCAACTAACAAAGAGCAAAAGATGAAACCAGGACATCAAGTTCTTCCAGAGATCTCCTATGCACTGCTAAAATGTCAAAGTAAGTGGTGTTTTCAAAGTCTCTAAATTAGCCTTCCCCCAGTGAAGTCAACAGTAAAATTCCCAGTGGTTGCAAATGATGTCAGGTTAGATCACTGTTCTTTAGGCCACTGAAAATGCTGTTTTTTAAAAAATTATTTCTTTGTGTTCCTAATGTGACACTGGTGGTCCTCTGCACCTTAAACTTCAAACTTGCTTCCTGCTTCCCTGAGTCTGTGTCTTGACCATCCCAGCACGTAGGTGGCCTCCACTTTGGTGCAGTCAGAGTTCCTCAGTTGTGAGGAAAGGGAGGATGTGCATTTGAGCTGTTACCTCCATGTAGTCTAGCTGTGCTCTCTGGACTGAATTCCTTGGCTGTAGAACACACATAATGGCACTTCCCTGCCAACATGGATTATGTGAATTCCTCAAGCATTCTAGGGATAAAAGCCAAAAAGTAAAGCAACAGGTGATGTCTTGCTGCATATTTTATCTACTGGCATAGAACCATTACTCCATTATTCAGAAAAATGGAGACAAAGACAAGAAAAACAAATTAAAAGCAAAGAAAAGACCGCTATTAATAAAGAGAAATGAAATGGCATATTATATGGTTTCTAAAAAATCATAATCTTCCTACAGATACACAAACCACTACATTAAAAATGATTCTCCATATGACTAAATGAGCTTCTCTCAACTTGCCTACCTTACTACTTCTTAAAACCATTTAGATTTTTCCGGTCCAGACATACTCACCCAGAATATGAGAAGAGACTAGTTCATGTACTATAGTAGTTCCTAGACAATCAAGCTGCAAACTTCTACGGCATTAAGCTTTCTGAAGAAGAGGCACACACAGCTGAAAATCAGTAAGTGATACACAAGGGGATGGACACCAGCAAACACATAAAACATACAAACATAATACCAATAGGTAGACAAACATGTTTGATAAAAAAAGGGAGAGGCTTTTTCTAAATTTTTCTATCTCTAATTAGAGATAGCAATATTTCCTTAAAAACTGTAATTGAGTCAGATAAAATGTAAAGTAGTACATTTGTCTCTTCTCATTGAATCACTGTCAACACAGTGCTTTCAGATGTATCTGGGTGAAGCTGTTGAAGGACCATCAGGAACAACTGGACACAGGGTCTCCTTCTCCTGGAATCTTTCATCTGGTTTTTCTTGAGGCTTTTCTGTTGCTTAATGAGGAACTGAAGGAAGCATGAGAATTCTGCTGCCTGGAAACAAAATTTATTGTTAAGAGCTACTGCTACTGCTCTAACTCTCTCTAGGGTTTCTCTACATCAGCCATCACCATATGTCCTGTTTTCAGCTGGGATAATTTTTTTTCCTGTAGCTGGTACCGTGCTGTCTTTTTGGATTTAGTATGAGAATAATGCTGATAACACACTGGTTTTTCAGTTGTTGCTAAATAGTGCTGAAGCCAAGAACTTTCCAATTTTTCATGCTCTGCAGTCAGGAAGAGCACAAGAAGCTGGGAGGGGGCATGATCAGGACAGCTGACCCGAAATGGCCAAAGGATATTTCATACCAGAGAAATCATGCTCAGCATATAAAGTGTGAGGAGTTGGCTGGGAGGGGCCGATCACTGCTTGAGGCAGGGCTGGGTATCAGTCAGTGGTGGTGAGCAGTTGTATTGTGCAGCACTTTTTTCTCTTGAGTTTTATTTCTTCTTCTCTTTTTGTTATCCTCATTTTCATTCCTATGATTCGATGATGATATTTTACTTTATTTCAGTTATTAAACTGTTCTTATCTCAACCCATGGGTTTTACCTCTTTCAGGTTCTCCACCCCATCCCATGGCAGGCGCGAGCAGCTGTGTGGTACTTAGTTGCTGACTGGTATTAAACCACAACACCATACTAGTCAAACACTGACTCAGATAAATTAAGACAGCATGGAGCTAACCAACCTTTGAGGTTGACATTATGCTTTATCCTTCTGGTCTTACTGTAGGTATTGTTTATTGAGCTTACCGCACACAATGATTTATTTTTGTAGTGATTTGAGCAGCATGGTGAACAAGAGGAACATAGTAATTGTTGTTACTCAAAGTGTATGGAAGTTTGGTACAAAAGGCTAATTCTTCCGAATCTTTCAGGCCAGCAGAATCTCTTTGAATCTGGCCTCTCACCTCCAAGTGCCTCAGGTTTCCCTCCACTAATGCCAATTTTACTTCAGCTTAAATTATCTACAACATCAGTAGGCAAAAACCTTTGCTATCGCACCAGTTTGCAATATAGATGGTATTTTACTATTCATATGCAAAAAGCATATCCTACTGTTTGCTGTCCTTTTATTGCATAACTATTACTTCCCAACAGCAGCAAAATGTTTCTTCTGGAGTGCCATTTTACTGGGCTTTTTTTAAGTGTACATTTTAAAATGAAATAATTTGGCTTGGATTTTGTGATGAGAGAAGGCAGGCGTATAAATGATATTTTAGTCAATGTCATGGCTCCCGAAGTATTACTCTGAGTTTTGAGATATACTTTTTCTTGAGGAAACCAAACTGCTATGTATTTTCTTCTTAATCTACTCAGTATTTGGATTTCACTGCCAGCTGGAATTAAATATTACAGATTTTCATTGCTGTTATAGAGTCAAATTATTATAATGATAATTATTTTTGAATATTTCAGCATGCATCCTGTACCTAATGCATTTAACACACACTGAGGGATCCTGGATTGCAGTAGTAAGAGCAAGCCTGTAATTGTTTTAATCTGAAAGATGAAGAAGGTTCAAGTTAAAGAGAATTCAATTAAAAAAGACAAACCTTGATAAAAAGATACAGACTTCTTTTTTTGCTTTATAGCACCATAATAAATCACCTTCTTAGAACATACAGTTAAATGTCACGTGTATTGTTAGTAGAGAGCATAAATGCACAAACTCTTGAAAACTTTCCATCTGCTTATGCCCTCAGGTTGGTTTCCTTCTCATGCTGAGTCCTGTTTCTCTTTATTACCCTCCATGGCTGTGCAGGACCACTTTCAGAGATGTGCTTGCCACCCAGAGGAAGCGTTTACCAAGGTTGGCTTCATGAGTGGTAGCAAGCAATGCCAGTTCAGTAAGTTTTAAGAAAACTCCACTCTCCATGCAACAGCAGAGTCAAGAGTGTGCAGGAGCTCCAAGAACAGGTCCTGTTCATCCTGGCAGGAGCTGCACCCTGTCTCTGACAGAGATGTTTCCATCATGCCTCTAGCCATGACCAATTGTACTACAAACTCAGCAGGTTCCACTGTAGATATGCACAACAGGGCTCTGCATGAGCCTCTGAAGCCAGCAAGCCAACCAAAGATGAGGTGAATTCCACTCTAAAATTGCAGAGCTGATATAGGAGGATCAGTCTGAATAGATACTGAAAACTTAGTTTGTTCTGTTCTGTTTTGTTTCAAATTGCAAAATTAATCAGAATTAAAAAAAATAAATATTTTTTTTAAAATGGCATTTTCCATGCAAAAAAAAAGTTACCAGTGTAGGATATTTCATATCCAATTCACACACCTCTAGGAATCCCAGCATTCTTACAATGTCAGCAGAGCACTAATCCTGATTTTTTCATGGCCTTTTAACTGTGAAAACTATGAGAATCTTAAAGTAAAGAGAAATCAGATTTACAGCCTGTACCATCTCAAATGTACATGTATGCACAGATGGTATTAACACAGAGAAGATCAGGATATGTTCTGTTAAAGTCTGCAGAATACACATTTGTTTTTGGCAGAGCGTAAATCTGGACTGTGTGAAGCAACCCTATGTGACAAGGGCCTACAAAGTCAGTCTCTAAAAGCAGATAATCTTGAGTCAATGCTGGAACTCCTTTCTTTATTCTCCTTTCCTGCCCTTGCTTATGTCTTAGATGAATGCTTATAATCCCATTCTCTGACAAATTCTTCCCAAAAAGAGGTGATTCTATTCTAGCTCTATGACTCATGCCTGTCATGCTCTTCCCAGGCCTGAAAGAAATACAAGAGCTGCTCTATAGTCCATTGACTTCAATGGATCTTGATCCAGAGGTGCAAATCATGTTTCTACATAACAATTAAAACATTAACTTGTTAGGGCAGGCTTTAATTCAGTGAAACTGCCTTATAACAAATAACTTCTTCCTCTATATGAAAGACACTAAAAAAAGTGGGAAAAATATTCAGACTTCTTTTTTTTTTTCTGTTTTTGAATAAGAAATATAGTGATGAATTTACATGATCAAAGTAAAATTAAGCATTGTGACTTTTTCCCTAGCCTGTTGGCAACAAGACATATAAATTATAAAATAGACCCAGGTGTAGAAAATCAAATAATGAGATAATCAGAGTTGACAGTAAAATATCCCCATTAAGATAATGTACTTAAATGAGCTACATTGCAGAGTTCAATTGCACCCCTATACTTCCATATAGCTACTTCTGCATTTTAGTTCACCGGTGCCAAACAGGAAAATTACCTCTTGGAAATGTCCATTGTCTTCTTGTTGTCGCTTCCCTTCTTTCTCTTTTTATTAATTCTACCAGTTCACCTTCTCATTGTTGGTACCTCATGCCTTCATTCCTTTGTTTCCACTTCGTTGGAAGTGATTTTTAATGTCACTTCCAGTTTAGACACATGAATACTCCACTGCTTTTAGCAATTGTACATTTTCATAGTGAGCCTGGGATTTTTTTTATACCTAAAGGTTCCTGCTCTGCACTGATATGAGGCACACCCATATTTTCAGGACTCTGCAGTCATGCCATACAAAATATTAGTTCAAACTTTGAAAGAAGACCATGGCTGCGAAATTTATTTTGTGCTGACATGTTTTAATCAAAGGGCTAGCCTCTCAGCTGGGAGTTTGAATCAGTCAAAGCAATTACAGGATCCACCCAATATCTTTGTACACACTTTGTATTCAAATGAAAAAAAAAGAAATAAGGTGTAAAATTTTGACCACTTTATTTATTGTGCGCTTTTTTCCAAAATTAAATTGTGCAAATCTTTACGTTGTGCAAATAATACGTTGGATGTGGACATTACCCATTAAATTTCAAAATAAGAAAGCAATATAAAGATCATAAATAGTAAAAACACTGTGTTAATGTTGTAAAATGAAGGTGTACCCCTGCCCCACACTGTTAGAGCAGGGAATATTTTCAGAATCATACCCATATTCTAACACAATTTAGGAGAATGATGATAGAGAGAAGCACTGAGAAGTCTTCTCCTGCCTCAATTTGCCGTGTCCAAAGCATGCCATAAGTACAGGAAAAATGAAGCCCTGTGAGTCTAGCTTGCACAAGACTTAATTTGATCCAATCACCACTGTAGCAACAGTCATGGATAGTGCTGAAACTGCATTCTTAGCTAATCTTGCCATTGGAACAAAGTCTCTAATGAGTAGGCAGGCAAGTTTCGTGTTGGATGTCACAAACACACAAGCACGATTATGGGTGCTTCTGTGAGAATTTGGTTTGAAAGCAAAATCAATCCCTACATAAAGCCTATTAAGAAGAAACCCTGAGAAAACACTTAAAAGCCACATCTTCCCTTTACCAAAAAAAGCTGTTAAGAAATACTGCCTCAAAAAAATTTGTGCTGATTGAGCAAAGAAATGGTCAAAGGAAAAAGCAGATGATGCATCCTCCACCACCCTTGATGCTCACACACTCATACACACAATGCAGGCTCCTCCCTCTCGCGAGAGTTATGGATTCCTGACTATAAATGTCAAGTAATGTTCCTGATAGTAACCCTGTCTGCTCTCCATGCTGACAGTTCAGAAAGTTGTAATTTACCCTTCTTTGTATCATGATGAACAAGTATGTCCATTAAGACAATTGACTCTTTTTACTTAGTGGATTTAAACCCCTTGGCATAACTTCAATGTGATTTTGGTATGATTGCATATGCAAGAAAGCAAAAAACCAACAAACTAGGTCAGCTTCTGAACCCTATGTCCCTGAAATCGCTGGGAATTTTGTTTAAGCAAGGAGTTCAGAATTTGTCTCCAATGAAAGCTTTAGGAGCAAGGATGGGCTGGCCTCAGCACCGCTAGTCAAACCAGTGATCTCCCATGCAGGTTCTGTTCCACTCCAGGCCACAGTTCCAGCACCACTCAAATCTGCACTGAGGCCGAGGACATTTCATATGCATACAGCCACCTGCAAAATAGCAACAGAATGGTTTTGGTACTTGGCTAACACTTAGAGATGCTAATCAACAATTAAGAGCATTTATATCAACTTTCTCAGGCATTCATTTACCAACTAAGTAAAATATTTAATAAAGGTACAAAGCTGAAGAATATTTCCCTGGGCTTTCTAAAACCTGCTACTCCCTCTCTCACTGGCCTGTAATATACAGGTCTCACTTTAGGGACTGCAGGAGTAAGAGGATATTAGAAAAGATTTTGCTAGGAGCAGGGAAAAGAATGACAGTCTGTGACCTCTCAAAGTACTCATGGTGGTGTCTCCTCAAGGTTACTCTATGCTAGTCCAGCTGTGAGCCAGAAAATGAACAAAATTAGATTCTTTTTTGAATTTGCATTCAAGTTCAGGATTTGCAAAGAGAGTAAATCAGGAGATAACAGCTGATTATATCAAAATGACATTAATAATTTAAGTTGATTTGACATTTTTAGTATCTGAAACGTTGATCATATCAGTGTTTCTTGTGTGTTGGGTTTCTTACTTACCCATAACATGAGAGCAGCTTTAATCTCTCTGCTCACAACCTCCATCAAAAGTTTATTTTGTAATATATAAAACATTAACATTGTCAAAGGTCATTACAAAAATACAGTTCAAATGGAAATTTTGTTGCTTACCACACAAAGAGATCTTTTGTATAACTTGAACTGAGAGAAAAGCATGCAGTATGAAGAAATGCTGAAATGTCATCTTAGTTTGACTCCAAATGGTAATGGGAGGTACAGGGAGTGTGTATTCCCTACTGTACAAACTGCTACCCTTACACCACCTTTTCCATAAATGCCAGTCCAGAATGTTTCTCAGAAGGCAAAACCAGCAGGACACACAAGAACTGCTTTGTTAAAATAGGCCTGTCTGCTTCATCTGACACAGAGAGAAAACTAGTTGTGATAGCAAGGTCTATTCGCCAGTTTATATTTTTATGTAAGAAATGCAGTGCATCAAAAAAATTTTTATCTTACTTAAATGTAAACATACCAATTGCCAGCCTCCGTGTTACAGTTTATTTAAAGTTTAGATCCAGTCCACTCTTATGATTTGTATTAAGCCATCACTGGGTAAAACTCTTCTTGGTCCTGGTGCAGGACCTAAACCCCAATAGACACCCTCTGTGCAATGTGTGCCCTACCTGCTAAGCTACATAAATCATGTTATTCTTTGCTACATGGCAGCTGAGATCAGCAGTCAGAGGGGACAGTGCCTCAAGCAATGTGACCTAGAGATTTGTGAGTACAGCAGCCCTCTGAGAGACACGGATGTGTGTTTAAACTCACTCAGGCTGGGAACTGAGCTGTAGGAGAGTGTTTCTCTCTTTCACTTCAGCTATTAGAGGAAAGTTATTTGCATCCAGAAATATTTTGGAATGCCTGTAGCTTATACCGGGTATTACAGAAAAGTTATTGGCATTGTCACTGTCCCTTGTGAAAGACAGTGCCCACAGAAGCATCCGGGGAAGGAAAGTACAATTATTCTCCTGTGTAGAGACAGCACTCCTCTCAAATGAGAACTGTTGGCAGACTTCAGTGTACAGTTATCAGCCTCTTGACAGCAGCTGTACTTAGGCAGCTCTGAAGTGCTTCTCTCAGTTTACAAATGGCAGCCTAGAAGCTGGCACGTGCAGTATCCATGACCAAAGAAGAAAGCAAGCACTGCACTTTTTAAGCTTCACGCCTTAACCTGCAGAATGACAGAATCACTGAGGTGGGAAGGTCCCTTTAGAGATCATCCAGTCCAAACCCCAATGCTCAAAGCAGGGTCAACTGAAGGACGGTGCTCAGGGTTGCAACCCATTGGGTTTTGAATGTACCCTAGGATGGAAAGTCTTTCTGGGAAACCGTTCCAGTCTTCAACCACCCACAAGGTAAAAGAATTTTCTTGTGTTTAAATGGAATTTCCTGTGGTTCAATTTGTGAGAAGAATTTGCCTGTTTTCTTTGCTCCTCCCATCACGTGTTTATTTATATGGCCCTTTTATCATCTTTGTAGCCCTTCACTGGAATTACAGAATCATGGGATAGGTAAGGTTGGAAGGGACCACAGTGGGTCATCTAGTGCAACCTCCCTGCTCAAGCAGGGTTATCCTGGAGCACATTGTGCAAGACTGTGTGCAGACAGTTCTTGAGTATCTCCAGTGAACGTGACTCCACAGCCTCCCTGGAAAAGCTGTTCTAGTGCATGGTCACCTGCACAGTAAAGAAGTTTTTCCTCATAGTCGGGTGGAACATCCTGTGCATCAGTTTCTGCCTGCTGCCCCTTGTCCTATGCCTTGGCACCACCGAGAAGCACCTGAATCCATCCTCTTGGCACCCTCCCTTCAGATACTTTTAGACATTGATGAGGTCTTCTCTCAGTTGTCTCTTCTTGAGGCTGAACAGGCCCAGCTTCTTCAGCCTCAAAGAGATGCTCCAGTCCTTTATTCATCTTTGCAGCCTCCGCTGGACCCGCTCCATGAGCTCCATGTCTCTCTCGTACTGAGGAGTCCTGAACTGGACACAGTACTCCAGATGTGGCCTCACTAGGGCTGAGTAAAGGGGCAGGATCACCTCCCTTGACATGCTGGCAATGGTTTTCCTAATGCACTCCAGGATACTACTGGCCTTCTTGGCCACAAGGACACAGTGTTGACATTGTCCACCTCCAGGTCCTTCTTTGCAGAGCTGCTTTCCAGCAGGTCAGCCCCCAGCCTGTACTAGTGCATGGGGTTATTCCTCCCCAGGTGCAGGACCCTGCATTTGCCTGTTTTGAATTTCAGATAGTTCCTCTCTGCCCATCTCCAGCCTGTAGAGGTCCATCTGAATGTCAGCACAATCAGCCAATTCCAGCATGTTAAACATTTCTAGCCTACTACTGTGATTTTGGCATTTTCCTTTATGAGGCACAGTTCTGACTTGGGTCGAGCTATAAGCAAGAAAAGGTCTTTTCCTGTTTATTATCCATTTTCAATAAATGTTTTCATTCAAAAATAAAAAGTAGAATTGCCTTTGTTTCCTTTATGATACAATGGTCGTTTTTACACAAACTTCCCTAAACATTAGTGGGAGTTGTGTAAATGGTGTCAAATAGGGATATCCTGTTCATGACAAATGTAAACTGCCTATAATTTAACAGTAAAAATTTTGTAGCACTGTCTAAGAGAAAGTAAAGGTCCTACTAATCCTTCAAAAGCCTGAGCAGAAGGGTTTTTTTATATTTGGTTGTGCACAAACTATTAAATATGAATAGTCACCATTATAATTTTTCTGTTTCTAATGCAGTTAAAACTTCTGTTTCCAGCCTGTTTTATGTCTGTAAATAATTTTTTTGACCAAGCCCTCTGTTACCTCTCATCTGTTGCCCACCTTGCTTTCTCCACCATGCCAAATCTTGTCTCACCTTCCCACTCTTGAATTCATGGTTTTTTTCCTTCTGCTTCTTGTGCTTGAAGGTATCTCCCACCTTCCATCTGCCAACTGCCTTCTTTTCTTTCATCAAATCCCAGATTTCAGTATTTTGTCCTATTGCTTCCTCAGTAATATTTCTGCAGTATCACTGCTTGAAGTGTTCTCTTCTTACTGTTCAGTGTCTTATTTGGTATTTTCAGTATCCCATATGGATAAGTGATGCCAAAAAACTGAGAAGCATCCTCTAAATATTTGTATAATATTTAGGCAATCGTTTATATATATATTTATTAATGAATATAAATACCATTAAATCTTGGAACAGCATTAATGTATAAAGTATAGCCTATTTACCATTCCTGTTCCCTATTTTAACCATCCTATTGCCAGCAGATTACCTTTCTTCAATAAGCATTGATTAGTGTAAACTGTCAGGACTCATGTTGCTTCCTTTACCTTGCTCTTCTACCATGGGCATGTGACTGGGTTGAGATTAATCTCATCTAAATTCAGCCATATACTGTGTAGACATCTACAGCAGAACTCATTCTCCACACCCCACATTCAGGTGTGATTCTTCTGTCCTCCACTAGACATATATTCTGCTTCATTGTGATATGAGTTTTACCCTACAATTTTTTCCCAGTGACAATGGTGAATCTAGACAATTACCTGGATATCCAGTCATATGAATGCTACATCCAGTGCTTCATTTTCCCCGCCTACAAGATAGTTGGGCATTTTGTAAGGCTTCATTAGTGGTTTTAGAACTAAGCGATCTCGAGTTAGTGTTTTTAAGATAATTTAGATTAAGTGACAGAGGGAATTTTTCAAACTCTGTATGCTCTCCCTATCTTGGAATAATACTATTCATATGTACACATGTACCTTTATACATATATATTGTAAAATAAATTTTTAAATACAGCTGATATCCAATAAAGTTACCATTTTTTTCTACTGGAATATTGCAATTGGGGCATGGCTTGGTTGTCTTCTTGATTGTTTCTCTAGATGCTTCTTCCCATCGAGCTTGCATGGCTGCATGTTCATCAACTACATAACCCTGCAAAGAGAGAGAAAAGGCATCTGAGGGCACAATACTGAAAGGCTGAGGTGGGACACTGAAGTGAGAACCATTTACCTGCAAGAAACAGATAGACCAGGCTGGCTGCACTTTGTGAGAGATGCAGAATTTCTGCTTCATAATGCAGACTATTCTCTCCCAGTGTGCACAACACATGTATTGGGTTAGATCCTGAACTGCAGCAGCTGAAACATGTGCCTTCCTGGAGATTCTTCCTAAATCCAGCAGCAGCACAGGCTGCATTCTCCCTGCAGCTCCCTGCCCTGAGTGGCAGGCAAAGCCCCAGTAGGACGATATGGGGGCATCAGCCATACTGCAAATGCACCAAGACAGGTAAGGCAAAAGACAGGGTGAAGCAGCAGTCAGGTGAATCCAGCTGAGACATGACATGTTCGACATTGTAGATTTGATTCTGCTTCAGGGATTAAAGCCCTTGCAAGAAAAAGAAAATCACCGAGGCAATGCAACACTTGATAATGTAGAATGGTGGGGTGTTTCGAAGGAAACTGTGTTTTATAATAAGCATACTCCTTTGTGTCAGAGATCTGGGTTTCATTCCAACATGAATCTATATAGATTTAGGAGGTGTCAAGAAGAGACAGAAAAATTTTGGAGAAAAAGTAAAAAAAAACACCTGTGAGCAATGAAAGCAAGCAATTCCTCAGACAGAATGACATAGATGGAAAAAATCATCATGAAGAGTGTAAAAGGGGCTCCTGTGTTTGTCCTATTTATGACTGGAACAAAATTACATAATCTACACAAGTGGCCTATTTGGCAGTTTCCTACCTAAAATGATAGTACAAGGACAAAAGAGATGGCAGTGCCTTGGGTCATTTCTGTCACACAAGTCTGGCAACTATGTGAATAGTAACTGTAAGCAATGTATGTAGGTTCCAGCCTTGAAACTCTCCTCTGTCCATTCCTAATGTGGGTTTTTTTCCAGCATGTGGGAAAATGATCACCTTAAACTAAATTATTTAATTTGTAAAAAATCCTGTAACTTCATTGTGTGTATCTTCTCAATACTTCTAGGCTGTTATGTGGACAAACTTTAAATATTTATTTAAATGGATAATTCTTTAATATATTTATTTTGAGTAAGGCTGAAAGAGGAAATTAACCTAACTTTTAAAAACGCAACACAACCATAACTCCTCTTGATTTCTTGTAATGTACTATTGATAAAACCTGTAGGCTGTTACAGTTGTCAGTGAGTAAGACCTAGATTTTAATTGATGGCTGAAGTGATCTGAGATAAAATGAAATAACAAAGAGCAACATCTGCAGAAATTCATTTCCAGCTCATCTGGTGGCCATTACAATATGCATTTAAAAAGAAAACAAAACACAAAACAAGAAAAAATCCCCACAGGCTTATTTTAATCAGGAAACCTCAAAATTATGTGTTCGCTATTATTTATCTTATTTTACCATCTGCATCACCCTCCTCAGCCTGTGAACCCCTTTTGTTGCTGCTCACTTAATTTTCTCCAGTTTACAGAACTTTTTTCTGTAGAAGCGATAAAAGTGTACAAAGTCTTCTCATCTGTATCCTAGAAGTGACTTTTTCCTTTGTCTCTCTGCTTCTGGAAAGGGAACTCGTCCCTGCACCCTGCTGGATCATTCAGCAATTCGGCAGAAAGATGACCTCTATACAACAGCACATTAGTAAGTTCTGGGAAATAGAAAAAGCTGCCCAGGCTAATAGCAAAGAACATAACCTAGTATTGATTTTGCAACTCCTTGATCTTTAAGGAAAGATGACTTTAGCAGGCAATCTGAGCTAGGTCAGAGAGGCCTGAACACCAGATGGGGTGAGAAGGGAATGCTTGACCTGGTCCTCAGTTTGCCCAGTGACAGAAATAAGATATTAATTTTTTCTCATTTTAATGGGAATTCATTACTTAACATCCATATAGATGTTTCAAGATAAAAATCATTACAGCAGTGACAAAACACTGCTATTCTTTTCAGAATAGCTAAATGGGAAAATGAAAAGTATTTTTAATTTTTGTGGTCAGCCCACAAGAGATTCACAGTGACTGTTTTCTCAAATAGTCCAAATCCAGTGTTATACTTGCAAACATACTTATTCCCCATCTTCATGTCTTTGTTGTGACCTAGTAGCAAATGACACTGAGGCAAAATTTCACAAATCATATTGCTAATTTGATTCGTATAAACATTTTTAATCTTAGTTCTGAAAACAAATACAAATGTGGGAGTGCTTAGAAATGACTAAATGAAGCAACTTCTAACCACACATATGTGGTTCACCAAAAAAAAACAAACTGCTGAAAACAGCAGAGTGAATTAATATTTTCACATTTTACATTGCAAAAATTCTAGCATGAACTAGATGCAGCAGCATAATATTTTCAGCCCATTAGAGATGAAATATCCCTCCTCTGCCCAGTCTTACTGAATGCTAAGTTAAAAACTTCCTGCTGCAGGAAGCAAATGCACAGAAATGGCACAGTGATGGAATCCCTCTGATTCAGTAAAAAAATCATACCATCCAGATCTATGAGCTTCCAGTGTTCGCATGCTTTATGTGCTTCGCATATAACGATGACAAGCACTCATTTTGTACCTAAACAATAAAGAAAAGGTGTATGGCAATTCTGCATTACCAGTGTCTATTTAAATCATATCCTTACAACCTGAAGTAGCAAACCTAGTCTTCTTGGCAATGGCCTAGGTAATAGAGCAGGTCTGTCAAGCAGAGGTGTTTCTCACTTTGCTTGTTCTGCCTGGTCTTGGATAGGAAGTTCAGAGATGCTCTGGGTATGCATCACATGTCAGTTTGCTGAGGACAGGAGACTTTGAGCACTTCTGTTCCTCTAGCTCCCCAATTAGTACAAAATATCTGTCCCAGCCCTACTGAAATACTAGATTTCATCCATGTCACTCTATGAATAATTTTTTTGATTCTCAGCTGTGCTGCACATTATGACCAGTAATGAATATGCATTAATAAGAACAAGCTACAGTAAGGATGGTTGCAAGCATTATTCAACATCACCTCTGCAATATTCCCCTATGAGATAGAAGAAAAAGTCTGTCTTGTTACATCTGGGTCACAAGGATATAGTTTTACTTGTTTCTATGCTGAGTCTTTTTGGAAAAACTAACAGGGAAAAAGAGATCACAGAGACTGCTGAGGACCGTACAGCAATACAATGACATGTAAAAGGAAAACTTTTTAAGCAGTTAATCAATATCATGCACTACTGGAAAAAGAGCTACAGAGACAGAAACCTCTTGAAATAGAAAGAGTGTCCTTCTTAAAGCAGCATCTCATTCAGGTAATAGAACACACACTGATTTGTCGGTAGAACTACATAAAGGCCATGAAGTATATGTTCACAGAGAGAAGCTAAGCAGTACCATCTAGATTACAAACATTCATGGCAAAACTTTTTGTTAAAAATACTGGAAGCATTAGATGTATAACTCTAAATTCTCACGTCCACCAAATTATATGCTGTCTTATGTTAGAGCGCTTCTTTTATTATCATGCTTATTTTGCCTAGAATAGACAACATCTGAAAGCTGAAGACCCTTGATTCAGAATGGAATATGAAGCTCTTAAGGTTATATTTTGCTTTGCTTTAATGAATGTAATTTCTGCACTCCTGCTTGTTTGCTCTTGTTGCTTCATTCCTTTCTGATAAGAAAAAAAATGCTGGTCATGCATAACTTTAAAAAAATGCATCCTATCGCAGCTTTCTTTAGATTAGAAATACATTTGCTGTTGATCAGAAATGCTTGATTTTAAGCTCATTTTACTTGCAAAAAAATAAGCTTTTCATCCAATTTAATGGAAATATGTAAAATTATGACTTTATGTAAAATACAGAATTTTAAAAAGGTTTAGAGGTCTCAAAACAGAAAGTATTACTCATTTTCTAACATGAATGTGAGAAAAGCTAGTATAGTTGAAAGCATGACAAAGAATAATTCATTGTACACAAAGCAATATTCAGCCCACCATAATATTTAGTTTAACACAGCCCGCTAGAACTAGAGCTCTAAGCAAAAACAGCCTCATTTGTTGAAGCCTGATCTACAAATGAAGCCTGATCTTTTGTCTTCTCAGCTTCTATGGGGCTGTTTTATGAACATGATCACATGAATTAATGTCCTGTCATGTTTACTGGCATCTTCACTTATGGGTGTCAAAATAGCAGATGTCTAGGGCACTAGATAGGTTAGAGGGCTTGGGGAAGAAAATGCATTATTTGAGTAATTTAATAGTCAATGTCTCACAAAGAGAGGTGTTCAAAACTATGGCAGCAGTGCTCTAATTTAGAAAAAGATTTAGGCTAATCAAAACACTAAAAAATTGGTTATAGATAAGGAATGTAAAAGATATTAATTCAATGAGAATATGTTTAATGCACAAGAAAAAAAGAGGTGTCAGTACTACAGTGATCCAGTTTAACCCACATGAAGCAGTTTTGTATGAACCAATTTGGCTGGTGTGCCTAGGGAATTCTGCCATTAAGAAAAAAAGAAAAAAGTGTTGCTTTCTGATGACAGTAACTAGTTAAAATCCAATTGATATACACAGGGTATTATGTTGGATACAAGATGAAAGAAACTTTCACTAAATAATATCAGACCACTCCGGTTTGGTAACACTGCACATCCAGGTGCATTCTCACTGCATGTTGGTGCTATTCATATAATGAATTAAATTCAGGTAGATGGTGAATATTTAGTTTACACTGCTTTAAAGCAGAAAATCTAACCTAATACAGGTCTTTCTTATATAACTGATTTCCATGAGGGGAATGAAGAATGTGTCCTCTCCAGTAAGTGGCAACACAGCTGAAAATGACTGTCAGCTTAACCTCATAAACAAAAGCATTCTGTCACATCTTTTTTACTTTATTGTTGCCCAAAATAAGAAAGCTAAAATTCTCTTTCTATAGTTCCATTTATTTTTCATTAGAGAGAAAATAAAGAACTATTCTCAGATTTCCTCTGGTGCATTTTTATTTATAACAGAGAGATTAATTTTACAGGACATTTCCTGGTTATAGTTATTTTTCTTGGTCCTTTAATTAGGCACCTGTGGGCTGACATGTCCTGAGTATGACCTTGTGAATATACCAGCTACTGAAATGCTGAGCCTCAGTTTCTTCTTCATTTATTTTAGATACTTAAGGAGTAAAGCTAGGTGTGCCATTTTTTATACAGCCATGTTTTATTTAACTTTTAAAATTTACCTGATAGGGAAAAAAAATAAAAATCAATGGCCTAATAATAGATGTTCCACATTTCACACTGTGACTCAGGACTCATTGAAAGATGTGTATGATAAACCTCTTCAATAGCTTTTTCTTTCACTAAAATGCAATGACATAATTAATGTCTTTTGTGGTTAGCATTTACCTTTTATCACTTAGATTATCATTAGCCACTTAGAGACCAGGCTTCACAACCCTACATGCCCTTGCTGGAAATGTACAGCATAAGAGGTTAGAAGCAGTTATTCCACAATGGAAAGGGAAGCCTGGCAAGTAATGCCTGTACATTTTATACCACCTACTGTCAACTCTGAGACCTGCACACAGGAGGCAATGGGAGGAAACGACAGGCTGGAGGCTCACCTGCAGCCCAAGTGAACTGGGACCTTTTGCAGGGCTACAGTACAATAGACTTCAGCAGGGTGCCCAGTGATGTGACAGGCTTTCCTGGACACGTGTGTGCACACAAATGTGCCATGTTGCACCTGTGCAACAAAAACATTGCTGGGAAGTGATCACATGAGTGTGCTTCAGAGCTGATCGTTTGCCTGAGACATCATACCTGTGTTAGGTTTGAGCCCAGAAATTATGCTTACGAGTGCAGCCAGGGCTCAGGAAGCACGTGGCTGATGAACAGGGTCAGGTTTGCCCTGACTGAGCTGAGGCACTGACTGCACTGCATTTGGTTGGGTCTGGTGGGTTCCTGGGCTGACAGGCGTTCTGGATAAGCTGAATTTCTGGATTTGGATTGATCGCATGGGTTGCAGGGCCAGACTTGTTGAACTAGCTGGAATTAAGGGTTGGACTAAGACTAGATATGGTCTGACAGGATTTTTAAGGAGTTTGCATTAGAACCTGGAGCAGAAGAGACCACTGAGCAAGCCTTAAGAATTCAGACACCACAGAGGTTTTATCTAGGCTTAGGTTTACAGGTGTTGTTAGCCTAGCATTAATAGTAGAGTTTGTTAAAATGAGATGAACTAGATTTATTTCTCGGTTTTCTACAAAGACTGCTAGACTGGGTTTATGGAATGATGAATTAGACTTCAGATGCTCTTTTAGGTTCAAGTGTTCAAGTGCAGGTTATAGGAGGGATTGGTGTACAGCTGTAACTATAGAAATCTATCATGATGTTTGATTTATTCTCTTCACTGAATTCACAGCAACCTCTGAAAAAGCAAACTTCATAAAAAGCTCTTACTGTTTTATCATTACACACTCATTGGCTTGGTAGGCCAGTGTAATCAGCAGCTTCTTGGAGGAAGTTTGTCTATGGAACCATCTCTAAAATATACCTTTCTGTAACCCATGTCATCCAGTTTGTGTCACTTTTCCCCCCAAAACATTTATGACTAATTGCCTCATATTCTATTAACTTATTTACATAGACGCCACTTATACATCAGTGTCATTGTTATTGCTATTACAGTTGACCTTGCAGGTATCTTATCAACGTGTCCAGCACCAAAACCTTCCTGGAAGCTACTCTGAAAATGTAGAAATCTGATATGCTGGGTGCATTTTACTGTCCAGTTGCTAGTGAGCAAGAACTTTTTACATTGTGCACCCATGTAAAAAGAAAACTGCCCAGAAAGGCTCTGTGCTAGGAAAGCTAATTTTAACGTGGGGACTTACAGAGGAAGCTGGTTTATGGCTAGATTCCCCATCAGCATAGACTGTCTGTGTGTGAGGCTAAAAGGGGCCAGGAAGCCTGGGTTTGTGGTGTACATAGCAGGGACTATGTGGTTATTTCTAAACCTAAATCTCGCTGGAGTCTTCTTTACTGTATCATTGATTCCATCATGCACACTGTGCCTTTTAATGAATCAAATACGATTCTTTCTGTCATCCCAAAGTTCAAACACCTCCAAGGGGCTGCAATGCTTTTAAAACAAAGCTTCACAACTGAAGGTGCCACAGCTAAATTTTATTTTCCCTGAAATAACATAACATGCACATTAAGATGGGAAATAATCAACCCTGCACCAACAAGAAAATGCTTAAGATACGCTTCCAATGGCCTATCGGGGCTAAAAATGGGCATTTCATAAGAAAGAGAACATTTTATCCTTCCCAATGGGCCCTGCAATATCTGCACAGACCTGAAAGGTCATGATACACCAGTAGTTAAAGCTGGGCTGCTCTCTGCATGCGGCTGCTGAGTTTGCCTTTTCTACCCCAAGCAGCAAGCAATGACCTTTAGCTTCCCACCTTATAAGGTTGCAACTCTTTTATTTTAATAGCCTTTTGAAGCACCTGCTTTGTCCCTCCTATGCCCTGCAGCCACAGTTGCCCTCTTCCTCCTGCTGACTGAATCCATTTCCCTTCCCTACTCTTTCCCCCACTTCACAGTCCCATCAGCTCCATTCCCCTCTTGACCTCGGGCTTCCTCTTCTCACTTTCTCACACCTGCCCAAGCACAGGCCCATTTCACCACCACCATTTATATTTCCTGGCCCCTCATAGCTGTGCTATGCTATCTCACATTTCTATTCCTTCTCCTCTTGTAGCTTCCACTCTGACAGGTCACAGTCATTCCCATCAGCTCTTGGCTACCAGGGAAACTCCATTGCCTCAATTTACCTCTCCTTCTGAGGGATCACCTTTTCCTAGGCTTCCCAAATTGCTGTCAGGCTCTGAGGGCACCACCAGACTTTGCTGTACGAGTCTCCTGGTAATCCCCACAACCTGCTTATGGCTCAGGAACCCATGTCAGCCTCTGCCCCTGCGACACTGCAGTTGGGCCTGCCTCCTGCTTCCCACATCCCTGCCTAGCCAGTCACGGGCCACCTGTGGACCCATCTTCTACCATTTTGCCCATCTTTGCCCTGAGAGACCCATGGAGACTATTTCCCTGAGACTGATCACGTATCCTGCATCTGTTCTGGAGAGGAAAAGTTTAGTTCCAGTGTGTCTCGTTGATCTTTAAATCTGACTGGCAGGGGTTGTGGCAATAAATAAAATTTATAAAATAAATTCTATGGAAAGGATCCAGACAGGAGTCAAACTGCATGAGCTGGAGACAACCCTGGAAGTGTATTATTCCTACTTTGAAACAGATGATGATCAAAGATAAAACAATCTTTCTCACTGCTTCACCAAGCAGTACAATAACAGCTAGTTAGGTTTGACACACAGACTTATGTACCTAGCAGGGGACGGCCAAATGGAACAGACAGCCTGAAAGCACAGGCGGATAATAAACCTTTACATTAATCTCAGTGAGAGAGATGGAAACTGTCCCACATGCACTGCTCTCCACCCATGCCCCACGAATGATTTGTGTGCATTGTATGGAGGTGCTGTGTGCAGGGTAGCTCTGTAGTGATGCTGTTCGGATGAAATCTACATCTCACCAGCACCTGGGCTTACCCTGTTTCAATTCTCCCTTTGCTCGCCTAGCTAAGCGAAGGGAGGGAAAACATTCCTTCAGTGGCACAGTACCACCTCGTGGAGAAGTTTAATTAGTGCAGTTCTCCTCGTTTCTTAGGGGAAAAGAAGGCGGACTTAAATCAATTAACTTCAGTTTAAATTGGAGACTAAACGAATTTTGCTTAGTCTGTGGTTTCGTCTATACAGGGGGACCGATTTGTATAGATGCAGGAGTTATTCTGCTACTATCATTTAGCTATTCTGAAACAGCTCTTTGAGACTACAGGAAATTTTTCAGGAACGGCAAAAATGTTCACATTACACTGGAACTACTAAAGGAGTAAAAATGCCTAAGTTAATAGGTCTAATTGAATCCAACCCATGTACTGAGAGACTGGATCAGATAGATTAAGTGCTCGCACTTTATAAGGAAAGCTAAGACAATATTCAAGTATTTAAAATAAACTTCTTCTTATGGTACTCCGATTTCTCCTGGCACAGACTTATCTCTGCCCAAGCGCACAGAAATTATATGAACTCTAACTTTCACAGAGCCAAACTGTTGAAACCTAATGTGCCATGACAACTTTCAGTATTTCAGGCATAAATAACTTAACTCTAGGCATAAAAAACTAAACAAATATAGGACTCAATGTTCATTTTAAGAGGTATTCAACTTCTAGCTCAATTTAATTAAAGTAAGACATTGAGCCTTGGTCTCCTACTTTACTATGCTCTTGGATACTTTAAGTGTCTCTCAGTATCTCTGTTGAAGATGCTTTGTTTTTATATAAAACTGAATGGGAACTAGAAGACTGCTCTACGGCTACTGCAAATAAAATTAAACTGTTCTTCACAGAGGGTGGCAAAGCCGCAAATCTCCTTGTATATATATGGCTTCAAAAAAAGGGGTTGCACAGATTCATGGGAAAAAATTGCTTATAGCTGCTAAACATAAAATACCCCATCTGAATCAAAAATCACTAGAGGCTGGGAAAGTAGATGGATTTTTGGGTCTCATACAACACACATGTTCCAGGGTAACACAGGTAGATACCCTGTCTGACTACTAGGATACAGGCTATTTAATTCTGCCTTGACCAGTGCTAATTCTTTTTATAAATTAAAAGAGCTTCACTAAGAAAGGTTAGGGAGGAACCTCTACACAGGTCATGGCCTAGTGCAATGTCTGCAAAGTATAGCATATGAGCAATCTCCAGGTAGCACATGGCAAAGATTCCCTGTAGAGCTTCAGCTCCCCCCCCCCC
>WBMV01005073.1:371243-422188 GCA_013396655.1 Campylorhamphus procurvoides
TCTATGTTCAAACAGTAAGAGTTCCCAAAATCCAGCCTCAGACACTGACAGCAGCTTAGCACGCCTCGCTGAGAGCTGGCTGGATGCAAGACCTCATCAGCACTTGCCCACAATCCTCTATATCTGCCACATTGGATTGTGTGGGGGCTCTGGTTCGAGTTTCTTCTTAGCATCAAACATGCCAGACATCTGAATACCAGTTTTCTTTTTCCTAGGAGTGCACACTGGACTCCTAGGATCTCCTAGTTGTGAGATATTTAGGCAGCATCTTTCCTGCTTTCCTATTCTTTCTATTCCCACTTTCTCTTTCTCTCTTCTTTTTTTTTTTTTTTTAAAGATTGGAAAGACTGTTGTTTATGTGATTTATTTATTTCAAGGGAAACTTGAATCTCAAATGAAGAGAAATGCCAGGAGACAAAAACTATTTCCTGTCCAGGTCTATAGCAACAATAGCTACAAAATTATAGAGCAGCATAGAATTATTATCATCTAGCAGCTTCCAGCCTAGACAATCCAATTTTTATTTCTCTAAGCTAAAACATAAATTATCAACAGCATTTTCTGCATAGGCTGTGTGAAAGTTCTGTTACTCAGTCCAAACCCACATGATTTCCTGACTGGTGCACTGAAAAGAAGCTGAAAGGCAGCAAGACTACAGAAAGCCTTTCAAAAGTGTTCACATTGAATAGAGACAACCCTAAAAGCCCATTGGGAAGGCATTTTCTTTATCAATGGATGGCAGAGCCCTGTGTGTTTCTGACAGAACTCAGCTACTCTATCAATCAAAGCGACTGAAATCCACCGCAAAGCCAACTGGGCAACTCTGACGGCTGGAGTAATTCAGCATGAACATAATTGCTTTTAGTTAGGATTTTAATTAGGACCCATTTGACAAATGTCACTCTAGCTGGGCCAGGGATAATGATCAGAAGTTGTGAGAGTCCTACCTTCTGGGCCATGGCTCCCTGCGGGCTGAGGATAGAGTTGCATTCCCCTACATGGTACTCTTCTTTACATTCACGGCAGAAAACAAACTGGAAAACAAACCAAAGCACACCATTTATTAGAACACACTAGGGATATAGACAGCAGGTTACAATCATGAGGAGTCACATAGCAGATGATCTCTTGCCCTTCTCATCCCATTAAATTCAAATAATCCTTCTAATTGTGCATCTTATTAGACACTGATCATTAACACAACAATTTTGCTGTTATTATTATACATTTCACTGGTGAAGTAACATAAATGCCATTATTAAAAATGAGATTTTGCTACGTGGTTCATTTAGGGACATAAAGTCACACTAGGTACTTATGGCTGTGTTTCTGCTACAGTGAAAACTGTCTATACAAGGGTGATGGCTGAAACAAGCAGTACTGCTTTAAATGTTTGCTAATGGAAATAGTCTATTTCTTGTTCTGAACAAAAGGCATTCTCTATGGAAAACTACTGCTGATTTTACTAGGGGATGACCACCTCATAAAGGCCTTATGAAACACTATTTTCTATGAAATTATATCCTTGCCATAGACTTTCATAGAATGATAAAAAAATCCATAGAAAGAACACAATGATAAGTTACTTAACATGGGGTTTGGGGTTCACCCTCTGGACCCTTACTGAATTTCTGGCAATTGTTCTGGTTTCATATTCCTTAAAAAACATTGTTCTTTACATAAGGTTTCATTGTCTTTTGCAGATGAGTGATACAATTGTCCCTGCTTGAGTCTGAGCTTCCTCTGCCACCTAAAGTGGTTCATATTTATCAAGTTTAATGCCCTTTTTTAAACTCTAAAATGAAGATATCTGTCTTGACATGTGTCAAAATCTTCAACCCATCAATGCTACATTAAATTCCATGTCCTTGCAGGTAAGGGGAAAAGTCAATAATATAAAATGGGTCTCTCTTACGCTGTTTTAAAACTGTGCTGTCTTGATGCAACTCCAAAGTCTGAACGATCTCTCAGCAGTAAGCCATTCTGCTTGGCATTATAAGCAAGACTGATAAAACAGCCTTGATTTTTACATACAGAGCTGCATTCACATGTACTGAATAAAGCATATCAGGAGGACATGACACCAGAACATTTGTCTGCCACAAATTCTAGCTTTTGCAATTTCATTTGGAACTCTTTCAAGCTGTATTTTCACCTTCCTAAGAAGCACTGAAAATCATATTTCATTGTCATGCTAAAAAACCTGCACTTTATACAAAGAAGTATTGTGCAACTCCAAAAAGATTGGTCCTGTTATTCAGAAAGTCAGGGACATTTAGAGCAGAGGAGTGGAGTGAGTGTTCTAACTTCCAGAGATATCAAACTTAATCACCTGTTTGCTTCCTTGTTCCTTCTCTCCACTATTCTGTCAATGATCTAAAATGTTTTACTTCAGCTAACACTGATTTGTTAATTCACTTGTGGTTGTTAGCAAACAGCTTCACAATGGAGGTGCTTCTTTGCAGCCTATGTTGTATGAGAGGGTGCATTATTGTATTAGAACATCATTTAAATACAACTATGATTTGCAGTGCATTAGTGGTCAAAAGATTCGGGCATGTTAAACACTGTTCAAACACATATAGAGAGGTACTCTTTGACTGGATACCTAAGATCTCACAGACTTGTTACACCCTAATATTTAAGATTATGCCTGGGTTTAACTGTATTTCCTTCTGTGTATTCTATTCTCTTTTTCCTTCGTGACTTTACTTCCTTATGAGCACATCTGACTGACAACATTTGTCTGATAGGCTTTTGTATACACTTGCTTTATCACTGCCTTATCACACAATGCCTCATCTTGCTTTCCTCACTCCAGTCTCTCTCACTTTTCCCATGCATGTGCAATTTTAAACCCTTCATAAACATTGAAAAGGGGAAAATAATGATGAAAGAATAAAACAAAAACAAACCCAGGGCATATATTTTGCAAAGACATTCTGGCTGCTTCACACTGTAGTTTATGTGGCAGTGCTGTTCCTTATAATAATAAAATTCATAAACTCATTCAGTAAGTACTATTTAAGATGTGAAATGCACTTTCTCATTATAGAGTCCACATTTTATACTTACCTTTGAAATAAATTATCCTCAGGACCAATGTTGCCAATGTTTTCCCCACAGGCTTGCTGGAAACATTCATGAGTGTATAACTCGGCCTTTCACTAACAATTGCGTATCTTGCAAGTAAGTCTGTGAGTGAGCCTGCCACATCCTTGTAATGAAACAAAGCCTGATTTTTTTTGTGAGACAGGATACTCTTTTCACATCTTATTAGATAATGGATGAGATGTAGAATCAGTTCTGTGGCAAAAGAACACCCCGGAGGCTGATCAGTTTGTCAGAATAAATAGGCATCTCGCAACAGAAATGCATTAAGCACTCCCTTTTTATGGCAAAGCATGCATCATAAAGAAAAGGCATGTCACTTACAACAAAGAGCAGTTTGTGATAGTTTTATTTGTTTTTTACCATCAGACATGAAAAATATAATAAATTTTCAGTAGCAAAATAGAGCAACTGCAAATATGCTGTCAGTTAGCTTGTATTTTGTGGCTTCATTAATATTAATACAGTTATTTTGCCCTTGGAAAGGATTTGAGTTGTTCGGTCCGGATTTAATATTTTGCATAAATTTAGTATTAATAAGTGTTTAAAATTACTATAAGTAGTATAATTACTAATAACAGTCACACTTTCTTTTCCTTCTTGTGCCAAAAAAAGACTGGCATATTGCTGTGATAATATAAACAACATATAAACTTTCTATGTTTTTGTGTATTTAGCACTTACTGTTGTTACCCTTGAAAGATTCTTCAGTTGGAAAACAACCAACACAAAGAATAAATCCCAGAGGTTCAAACCTACCCTCTAGGTTTATGCATTAAAGAGGATTAGCAGGGAAATCCCCAAAGCACTTAAGGGATTTAGGCACTGGAAATTAATATAACCTGTGTGTGGGCTATTACAGGCTTTTGAATATCTGTAAAAATGTATGAGATAGGCCCAAGCAGACATTCTAAATCCAAGTGACCTCACAATAGGAGGCATTAAAAACCTCAACAGGGATCCAGATCCTGTTTTTAAAATCCTCCCATAAATATGATTATTCAAACAAAAGGTAAAATCAGACCAAACTCTGATCAGTTCCATGGAATTCAGTCTCGACAGATAACATCTTCAGTGCAGCTGAATAAAAACTAGGGTGGTAAAACCAAGCTGCAGACTCAGTTATTCCTGACTGGCCCATTTATAGTGTTTTAAGTTTGGAAGTGGGAGCAGAATGTAGCTTTTTTTTTTTTTTTTTCATGCTATGCTGGTTGGCTTTTTGGAAATGAGATTTTGCATTTCCTTTTTCACAACATTTCAAAGGTCTGCTTTCCCTTGGATTAAGCACCACAGCTCTCAATCTCTCCCTTGCCTACTGCAAATGCCTTTTCTTTGGTCTCTGATAATATCTCCCTATAGTGCTTACAAAATACTACTGTTAAAATTATCTTTCTTCCAACTTCAATAAAATACTCCCATTCCCTACACAAAGCTTCAAGTCTGAGCTCCCTACTGTTATTTTAAAGTTACTTCTCAACTCAGATATTTCTTTTCTTTTTTCAACCTTACCTCCTCCCGTTGTCTACACAGCAGAATTCAGGTAAGGTTGCAGTAAGGTAGTCATAGACATGGTTTAATCTGCAGCACTGTAGGTGCACTGCTGGGGACTTCTGTGTGAGCTAACCACTCAAATACATACCCAGAGTTCTTACCAGCCTTCTGCAGTGCCTGTTAACATGTGAACTGTCATGCCTTCACTACCACAGTTATCACTATGAGTTGTACTGAAGACAGACTATGGTTTGGTCAAAGTGTGTCTTCCAAAACAAACATCCACATCCAGATTAAAGACATCGGGTGAGGAAAGATGCACTCATACCTCTGGTACAGTACTTTAATGGCCCTTCAAAATAACTTTTAGAAATTTTATCTAATGTCTACTTTGATCTTTTCTAGTTTAGGCTTTCAACCACTGCTTTCTGCTTTGCATTTCTCTGCTAAAATACAGACTCTTTCAGTATCCCATACTTTCTTCCTGTGAAGGTACTTATGCACTGTAATCAAGATACCTCTGAATCTTGTTTAACCTAAATAGAGAAACTCCTAAATTTCTCACTGGTTAAGCCCTCCTCTCTCAACCTTTAGGCCCAAATCATATTCATGGCACTTTTCTGGGGATTATCTTGTTTCTTTGTCATTAATTATCTTTGACTAATATTTGTATCATTGCTGTGCTGCATCAGCAAAATTTTTTACTTACTTCTGAATCACTGTTGAGCATTGAATTTGACAGGTTTGCTGACAGTCCCTGTTAAATGCTGCTAGCAATACCCAGCTATGCATAGGTTCTCCACAGAAAACACTACTTTCTGTGATCTGCCAGATCTTAATACTCATGACCAAAGCACAGTGAGGCATCCATACTGCATCGTTTGACAGTGATGAGACAATGTTGCTGCTCAGACCATAATCACGTCAGTTGGAACACAGCCTCCTAATGCTGGTATTGATAATGTTGATATATTAGGGTGATTTCCTTAGCAGAATATCCTGCAATTTAAAGTCTTAAAAAATAAATTGATTTTGTGCAATTAATTTCTCTTATCAAACTTGTAACCTCATCATAGAATAAAATCAGTTTCTTCTGTTATGACCAGTTGTCACTGAGAATATATTGACCAGCACTCTTATAAAAATTGCTTTATCTTATCTGTTTTTCTACTTTTTTCTCTTTTGATCATCCCTCATTCAGTGGTGGCTGGCTGGACCCTTCACTGCTGATGGGAATTGTGAAAATTAAAGCTACTTAATACAGGCAAGATCAACATCTCCATCAGTACTGGAGAAAAACTAGTGTGCAAGAAATGCAAAACTTCCTCAAAATCATAACTATATGAACAAATAAAACCAACACAGATCTCCTCACCTTTAAAAGGCAGAATGTACAAATTTCTCAGGAAAACAAATACTTCAAGAAATCACCTTTCAATTCATCTATTCACTCTTTCTTCTAAAATCAAGTTCAAAAAGAGTACTACATTATCATTCATGCTAAGACTGAAATAAACCACAGTGTGAATTCTGTTACTTAGTGATCTGCCAGAAAATGTACATTAAGTGCTCTTCTAATGTGAGAAGGCTATAGCATATTCCAAAGAGAATCCCAAGGGGACCATGTATAATCTAAGATACATATATAACTAAATAGACTTATTTTTATCTCTTCAAAAGCAGTTTTGTTATATATTACACATCAAAGCACAATAAGTAGCATTCTAAGATACTTGCACAGCTTTGATCACCACAGCATCAGAACATCTTGGAACTGTAAGAAAACCTCTTTCATCGTACGCCAGTGAAGCAGGAGAGTACTGCTATTACCATTTTAGTGACTGAAGACTAATTTATAGAAAACCTTGGCCACAGGTCTCTAAAATCTGAGGATCTTAATTCAGTTGATGTGGCTACCCAAACGCCACTGAGGATCTACACCAAAAATACCTGTCCAATATCACATAACAGCACATAAAGATTTCAAGCTTTTAGACACTGGACTCCCCATTAGCCATCTCAGAAAATTCCTCTAAAGAAAGGTCAAAACTTAATGGAGATAATCAGTAAAGTATTTCCATGTTTGTTTTTTTTTTCCTTTTCATAAACGAATATATAGTGGAGGAATGTAAACAAGTAGTCACCAATCACACAGAATCTCCCATGGACTGTAACCATCAAATGTTTATATAGTATAGAGCAAATGTGTAGCTGTTTGGGTTTTATCAGATTAGCAAGATTTTTCAGCCAGATTTTTTTTTTAACTGAAGAATGTTTTATTAAACAGGAACAGAAACAAACACTGGATAGGTAAAAAATTAATTATCTTCACCGGGCAGCTTGATCATCCAGTCAAAAAACTCAATTGAAAATGCAAAATATAAGGCATCCAGTTTCAATGTTAAATGAGCTTTTATAGTCAAATTTTGGCTGCTGATTGGAGCAAGGATCTACATTGAAAATATGAGCATGCCTTACAAGAAATCAAAGCAATCAGAAAGTGACATATAGAATGATCCAAAGTCATCTCTACAGTGTTTCCATTTAGAAAAATACAGCTTCCAAACACACTTTCCAAAGTACGAATTATAATGTTATAGTGAACGATAAGTACCTACAGAATTTTTTATTTTTCTTTTAGAAAAGCCCCCAGATGCCAGATTTCACAGGAAAAGACTTTACCATATAGTATGTCTTTTGATTAAGAGAGCAGGTGGATTCTTGGCTACAGTTAGGACCTCCAGAAACAGACTAAGCATTTTTCACTTTGAAGCTATGAACTTTGTTACTTATTTCCATCCACAGTCAATTAAACCACCCCCCACCCTCCCTGAAGGTCACAGTCCTTGTTGTGCTACTGCTGTGAACCACACATCTTGGGTATTGGGTTGACTTTGCCTCAGGCACTTTGTCGTATCTAACACCAAATGTGAAACCATCATCCACACACCCTGTCTTTTGGTATTTCTTGACCTTACAGCAAGAAACTTTAAAACCAGAATATTTATCATCTGCAGTAGCTATGTTTACTTAGGATTTGTGGCTTTGCCAATTGTCAGTTACAGAAAAAACCTGCAAATACTATGATGAAGATAAATGCCGTGGTACAAAAAGCATCCATTTTTAATGACACTGGTTTTATCAGATATGAGGCAATTGCTAAGCATGGTAGTAGTTGCAGAGCAATTTTGGTCTTTTTCCTTATAATAAAGTACACACATTTACTATGCATATTTCAGCTAAAATCAAACTTTTGTGAGAAGCATGACAATCTGTCAAAACATGGTGTCAAAAATATAGCTGCATTTTCTGTGCTGCTTTTGCAATCTAAGGACGATTTGCCATCAATTCTATAAGAGGCAATTTTCTATAAACATTAAAAGCTTTAAGCGTAGGACTGCATCAAGACTGCAATGTTTTCCTTTTGAATCTGAAAGTTTCCTTCCTGACTTCTTCAAAACAACCCATGGGCTCATTCCCTAATATCTAGATCCAAAGCCTCTTCAGTGAAGTGCTGGTGATTTTGTGTCTGCAGTCAGACATACTGTCCTGGAACTTGCCTTACATCAGGCAAAATTAACCTAAAAGATGGATTGGTAAAACACACAGCATAAGCCCAGAGAACCTGTCCCAGACCTCTCAACTTCATTTGCTGATTTATTGGATTGGGAATCTTATTTCTGCTTTCCAGCCCCCTTCTGAATAGCCTGCAGTCCAAGTGCTGCAGGGAATAGAAGAAAAGAAAGAAGCAGAGTGGGATCCAGGTACTTCTCTCAGAAGAAGTGACTTCAGGCCTCTGTGGGAGAAGAGCTAACTCTCAGATTCCTCTACCATACCTACACACAAGGGTGTGTACAATCTTATTCTTAGCATGTTCGTTGGGATGTGAGATTTATTAGCCTATTCCAGAAAATAAGAAGGACAAGCCTATAAAGTGGAGTTAGTAACAAGATTATGCGGTGTACTGAAAGTATGAAAACCTGTTATTAGTTGTGCTATTATGTATATATAAGAGATATGTTTTGTTGTCACTGAAGAATCCTACCTGATAGCTGCTATCCAAGCAAGTATGAGTTCAAACACTGCAAAATTTTCAAAGCAGACCATGGTTTTGGTTGTCAGAAAAAGCATAAATGGCCCTGGCAGAGTTGCACAGCTTTAACTGGAAGCAGAACAACATTGTGCCCTGAAGCACCAGGAAGGGATGCCCAGATGGATGCCAACAATCTACCTCTGGAAAAGGAAGCCAAACAAGCTTAAACAAAATAGGCAGCTGCCTACAGCAGCAGGCTGCTCAACCCTGCAAGACATTCATGTCCCTCTCACTTACCTCACCTGTGCCAGAGCTGCAGACAGCAAGCAGAGAGAGCAAGCTTCTAGCTTGTCATGCTACAGGGACTACGACAAGACCTTAGATGTTAAACATTGCTACTCTGGGGAGCTCTCCCTAACCCCAGAAACAGCTGCTGCCACAGACTCTGACCCCTCCTTCAGGACCAGCTGTCACAGCCACTCATCTTCCTCTGCTCTTAATTCCTTTGTACCCACTTCTCCTCTCTGCCTTCTCGATTCTACACAGCAGTAGCCTAGACCCTTTCCTTTCTTCAAGTGGCAAAACTGTGTTTTACTTGCAGCTCACACCGCTGCGAAGCTTTCAGGTGGCCCTGCTGGAAGTCTCATAGCCGTATCAGAAATCTGTAGCTAATGTAGCTGTAGCATAACTGGGATCTGGGCTACTGGCTCTGCATGGTGCTGTGTTATGCTGGTTAGATGTTTCAGCACTGCTTGGAGCTAGCTTGGGGATACAGAACTACAGAGATTCCTTCACTCTGCAGTACAGACATGACAAAGAAATTTAATTAAGTATTAGGTTCTTGCTGGCACCACTGGAGAGAAAAAAACAATTGAGTATTGGCTTAAATCTGTTACCATTTAAGTAACCTTAGTAAGTGGTACAGACACCTAATCAAATCTATCTAGTGTATAATGCCTAGCAATTTCATGCCTGAATGAATAATAAAATGCAAAGTGGATGCAGGTTAATGTAAGATTTCTACAAATGATTTCCATAATAAATTACAAAGTATTTGTATGAGGAAACATTGGAAAAAAACCAATATCATTGCCACCTTATAATTTAATCAGATGCAAGGGATAAGGAGATTAGTAATTTATGAATATAAGGAACAGTTTTAAGTAGTTGAAGATATAAAGGTATCTAAACTGTGATTTTTTAAAAACTTTTTGTAATCTAGTGCCTATAGTTCTCTGTTCTGAGTATGTCACAAAAGAATGCAGCATTCCAGTTACCACTGATAAAAAGAAAGAAAGAAAAAAAAAGAAACAAACTCTAAATATGTAATATATAGGCATGAATTAAAACATAAACTATATGTCCCTCCTGCTTACGGTGGTAGAAATCCAGTGAACTCCAATGGAAACAATACCTTATTTACGCTAGAACAGATAAAGTCACAGTATGAGTTACACTGTAAAGAAAATAAAGCTAGAGTGTATATTGTCACCACTAAAATGGATACAAAGACGTAATAAAATTTTACATGGAAGAAAACATTTTTTTTAAGAAACTAGGATGCAAAGAGGGAAAATTATAGTTAACCTGAGCTGCCTTTAGAAAGTGTGAGACAAAGCATTTTGTAACAAGATTACAGACTACCTTTTGAAAATATTTTTCCTGCAGAACATGCATCACTTTACAACTGTGATGTAAAAAGTTTCGGCTTTTTTGCAACAAAGTGGTTGGAAGCTCATTAAAATACCACTTCTCACAGTCTTGAAAAAGACATTTTTTGCTGAAGCATATATCAGTCACAAGGAATGTCATGAGGAATGAATTTTACTGCCTGTGGCTTTAGCTTCTGCTCTGGCAGCTTCGGAGTTCAATTAATATGCCCTTAAACAGTGCAACAAACCTACTTCCATATGATAATACTGCTGCTATACATGCATGCCCTGGGCATTTGAGCATCTAGCTGCACATTTATATGTGCAAACAGACCTGGAAATCTGAAGGGTTCATTAATGTGGTTCTTGAAATGAACTACTGAACATGCAGGCTGGCAAGCTGATGAGAGCTAAGCAATTACCCAGTGCTTAATTCACACTGAATTGTAACAGAAATCAGGACATTCCCTTCCTTGAATGTTTAATGTTTATTTTTTGGTTGGTTTTTTTTTTTTTTTTAATATCCCTAACAGAACAAAGGCACCCCACACACAAACTTTTATTCTGTGTCATTTGGACTGTGCTCCTGTAATCATGTGCAAGACGCACATATTTTGTTCATATCCTGGTTGCTGAATTTTCCGTACATTAAAAAGCTCACCCAGCAATATTGGAAACTTCCCGAAGATGGCAGCAGTGACACAGGAATGGACACAAGCTGGCTGCTAAGCTTTTGCAATTGAAAAATATTCTTAAAAAAAAAATAAAAAATCATAGTTAACAGCTAAGATCCAGTCCAGGGTTACTAACAGCTGATACATGCAAAACCAGTCCTGACAAGACAGTCTCATACGGAAGAAATGGTATTCAGATGCACTGAAACACATAAAAAGGAGCAAGGGATGCTCCTTGTTTCAAGGGCATTGCATCTTACTTCTCTTGAATCTGGTAACAGCTGAAACCCTGTAAAAAGAACATCCTTCTAAATATGACCATTGAGCAAATAAAGTAGCATAAATAATGTATCTTGGATAACTGCAGTGCCATTTTAAGTGTTTTATTGGCTTCATGCTATCCTCCATTTGTAGCACTTGCTTTTTAGAACTGTAAACACACATCTAGTTTATGCGCTAGGGAGAACACAAAATAATGAACAGATTTCTGCAAGTCTCTGTGCTCTTAGGAAATGCCTAGCTTCTGCACAAGGGTCCACTGAGTGTGCCTTTCCTCTTAGTGACCAGATTAAGCAAGGCATTAGGATATTTCTCTGAGCAAAATTGTTTGTTGAAGAGGGTATTTAGGTTGGTTTGTGTTTTTTTGGTGTTGTTTCTTTTTTTGTTTGCTTTTTTTTTTTTGATTGTTTGGAATTGTTTTGGGGTTTTGTTAGTTTGTTTTGGGTTTTTTTGGGGGGTGGGGAGGGGAAAGAATGATCTTAAACTTTGATTCTGCTTCCAGTGGATGTTTATCGGACAAAGAAGAGAATCCTTTGAAATTAGGACATAACTAATCTACAATCAACAATTCCAATCTGTATTCTTTCCAAAGACCAGCATCATTAGGTTCAACAGCTGCTTGATTCAAATTTTGAGTGTGAATAGTAACTTACTGGAAATAACAAAACAAAATACAACAACCCCTCCCCTGCATTAGATGATTCTAATTAGAAGTGTTTCTAAGCCTGAATATTGACAGTGAACAACACCAAGAAACTTTGGACAAATTTCAAAAACAGATGAAAACTTGGTATTACGTCTCAGTCTAAAATTAGATGCAGTCAGACCTTGGAACTACATCAACTCCAAGCTCTGAAGGATGGATTGAGACCCAGGATCTACAATTCCAAGTAATGTGAAAGAGGAGTAAACTAAAATAAAAATTATTTAGAAGTGATAAAGAAATTGCAATAATTTTTTAAAACCTTCTGAATGGGGCATCATTTTTGCAAAATGTTCTACAAACACTGCTGGAGAAAGCATTAGAATAATGATGAAAATACCATGCTTCATCTTTCAAGGAAGAAAAGCAGATGGTTTCTGAAAAGCTCGTCTGATCAAAACCCAATGATATCTGGATTAGTTTATGTCAGGAATACTCTGTCACAACCCAGAGTTCCCATTAAGAATACCTCAATTTCTATACCTTCTTTTTGGTGCAAAGGCTACTTGTATGGTTTTAAGTAATTTTCCTTTGAAACAAGACCTTTTTTTAAACTTACAGAGTTTGTGCTAATTGTATTCACAGTGTATATACCAAGTCAATAATGTGACTTCTTGCATGACCTTTCAAACTGATCCTTTTCTGGTTTGTTGATCCTAGACATTTTCTGTAAAGTAATTATAAAAGCTACCAAAAAATGATCCCTGAGCTCAGAACATTACCTGGTTTACAGGAAATACAAAGAATTTGGCACTTTTCTCAGCAGCCTTTTGATGAATCACACATTAAACATTTTAGCAAAAGAAATTCTATTCAGAGAATACACATATATTCTATACACATACATATACATGCGTATAAACCTAACAAATATTGTCCTGTATCAGCATATACTGACAGGTAGCAAGATCCCTGTCTACAAAAAATATGCTCCATAAATATTTAATGTTTATCAAGATAATTTTACAATTCAGCAATTTTCTTACTTTTCTTTGGATTTCTGACAGATCTACAAATCACTCAACATGCACTACTTTTCTCTAGTTGCCTGGGAGGCAACTCAGCAGGGCATGAGCAACCTAGAAGTTGTCTGAAGTGCACTGATGACAATTCCTTGACACAAGTGATGGAGGAGCCAGCCAGGGAACATGGTCTGCTGTACCTCATACTTCCATCAAGGAAGGACTGGTTGCATATGTAAAGACTAGAAGCCTAGGTTGTACCAACCCTGAGGTGATGGGGTTTGGGATCTTGAGAGGAGGGGACAAGGCAAAAAAAAGGACCATAAATCTGGACTTCAGGAGGACACACTTCAGCCTGATCAGGGCCATAGAATGCCATGGCAGCTGGCCCTGGAGAAAACAAGGGTCTGGGACAGTGCCTGATGTTCAAGGATCTCCTCATCTAGGTCAACAATTGTCCATCCTGACCATCAGAAAGTCACTTAAAAGTAGTAGGAGACGTGCATATCAACTAAGAAGCTCCTGACTAAATTCAGACGTAAAAGTGAAGCATGCAAGAGGTGGGAGCAAGGATCCAGCAGGACTGTAGAGACACTATTCAAATGTGCAGGGATGGTGTTAGGAAAGCCAAAACCCACCTGGACTTGAATCTGGTAAGGGACACAAAAGGCATCAAGTACTTCTGCAAGTACACCAGCAACAAAAGGAGGACCAAGGAAAGTGTGGGTCTGCTCATGAATGGGGCAGGGAATCTGATGACAAAGTACATGGAAAAGGTGAAGGTACTCAATGCCTTCTTCACTTTGGTTTTGACTGGCAAGACTTCCCTTCAGGAATCCCAGATTCCTATGACCAAAGAGGATGTCTGGAGTAAGAAAGACTTGGCCTTGCAGAAGAAGGGTCAAGTTAGGGAATATTTAAACAATCTGGACATACCAAGTCTATAGGCCCTGGTGAGATGCACTGATGAGTGCTGAGGGAGCTGGTCATCATCATTACAAGGCCACTCTTCATTACTTTTGAGTGGTCTTGGCAATGTGGGGAGGATCCTGAGGACTAGAAAAACCCAGAATTACTTTTGTCTTCAAGAAGAGAAAGAAACATGTTCCCAGGAACTACAGGCTAGTAAGCCTCAGCTTGGTCATTTGAGAAGCTGATGGAGCAATTAATCCTGGAAGCCATTCTCAGATATACTAGGAACATGCAGGTCATTGGGAGCAGTCAGCATAGACTTATGAATGCAAAATCATTCCTGATGAAACTCATAACTTTTACAATGAGGTGACTGCCTTTGATGGACAAAGGGAGAGCAATAGATATTATTTATTAGAAGTTGAACCCAGACACAGGTTGCCCAGAGAGGTTGTGGAGTCTCCATTCTTGGAGACATTCAAAACCTCACTTGAACTGACCAGAGGAACCTGCTCCAACTGATCCTGCTTTGAGTAGATGTTGGCTTGAACTAAATTATCTTGATGTCACTCCCAATTCCAATTATTTGGTGTTTCTGTTTTCCAGGTGCTTAGTGAAAACCACAAAATGTGACTAGTGCATTTTTATCAGGTATGAATCCTCTATCTGCTTGCTCTCTTTACAACCATGGGATTTATCAGTAAAAACAGTAAAAACAAGAAAATCTTGGGTGACTGTATAGAAATCTTCTCCACACACACAGGTATGGAAGACAGTGCGGTCCTAGGATCCACAGTGGGCTACTAAACATATGGAATTAAACTCTGAATGGCACAACAGATCACATTAAACCAAAGCCCAGATGTTTACCCTTATCTCAGCACAGTCAGCAAAGGAGATGCAATCCTTAAATCCCAAGGAAACATATACCTGCATGGGTACAGAAGGACCGCTCCAAGCTGGAACTTGTGAGTAACATGGGAGTAGACCAGACCTCTGTATAAAAACAGCTTATGCTTGACTAAAAAATATTGATGAAACAGTCTTGGTTCAAAAGATCCACTGCAAGAAGACAAATCAAACATAGTGCATCCCAGTGCCAGTGCTGGCTGAAACAAAGTTTGCCTGAAATCTAGGAAAGCATTATCCAGGTCCTTCTAAGTACCTCTAGGAGATCCCTGCACCTACTGACAGGTCCTGTTCTCAGAAGAACTCTGAACTGGCACATCTTTTTCAGTTTCTGGAATAAATGACTGCAGTGCAAATTGTCTACATCTTCAGAATAAGTATGCATGGCTGAAGAATACCTCACTTATTTACTGCTTCTAAGAAACCAGTGTGATAGGGCTTATTGTTTTACATTAATTTAGAGCTGCTCAGGATTAGAGCCTACCTGCCTGCTTCTGACATCTAGGATATGAATTTGTGTGGCTGTATGGCATCAAGATTCACTAGATAAGCACAGTACACACCTAAATATTTGTCATTTGAGATGTTCTGCTCTGCCCCTCTCACTACTCTTCCAGTGCATTCCATCTAAATTCACTTTCCTTTCCATTTCTCTAGCTACATTTACATCTTGACTGTCTTCATTGCAATCCTGAAAACAAAATTCAAGCTACTCACTATCTTTCTTTTCAATTTTTTTTCTCCATGCCTTTAGAAACTTTTGAGCTTAAAGAAAAGCCATTGAAAAATCTCTTCTTTTTTTTTTTTGGCTCCCTCTCTCTCAATACCTTCATTTTCCTTTTGTTCATACCTGGAAGCGTTAATCTTCTCACATTGCTCCCGAAGATAGGAAAACAACATAATAACAACATAATTGCTGTTTAAACTTAATAAAAGCAATAATATGATTATAACAATGCTAACAATATCACTATACCAACCACTAAGAACAATACTACTGTCAAACACAAGGCATGTCATCTCTTCCTCTCATCCCCTTCCCTGCTCTCAAAAGACTCAGAAGCAGCCACACCTGGAAGCCTTCCAACTATGAAGCCACATGACTTTGGTGTATTCTCAAGAGAGGAACAAAAAGGTATGTGTTTGGAGACACTCACCTTTTCTATCTCTCAAGGTATGTTCTTGAGGCATTCCATGCAAGTGAGTCAATGGTAATTAGGATAGCATGAGCTAAATTCTGTATTCAGGACCCGAACAGAAAGCAGATAATTAATCAGGGGGGAAAAAAGAAAGAAGAAACTTTGATTTTTTTCTATATATTATTCAGATATAACTGAGCTGAGGAAATTATTAATGTGTGTCTAATCCCCACTACTTGAGCATGCATGTCTGTGGTCTGTTCTGTTGCTAGTCACAGTATTTTGGCTTTTTTTTTTTTCCCAAATGAAAGGAGAAAGACACATACCAATGAATCATGGGCAAACAGAAATCCATCATTTTCCTTGAAATAATTATAATCTGGTGGGAAAATGTATTTTTTTGTCTTTTCCCCTCAAAATTCAAATTCCTTTGTTATTTGGAATTTAATGCAAAGAAAAAGAATAGCCACTGTTACTGTATGACCCCTCTGTATTTTTGTTCTTTGGCTTCAAAGGGAACCTGCCAGCTCACACAGAAAACAAAGAAAGGTTATTTTTGCAAACCGTCTTAAAAACACTCAACAATAATAGCTCCAAACCACTGCAGCTCCCAGTTGTCTTAATGCAGTATTTGGGGGCTATTACTGTAGCTTTTTGATAAATAAGGATCATTAGCAAATCTTGTTTGGAGTCGTATGATGTCTTACCTTTATGTAGTATGTTTACTTCAACTGTGTGCCACAACTGAGTGCCACTGGCACTTTCTGATTTCAGTCTCATTTTTGGATACACAGGTGGTTGGAATTTTTCTATAAGCAGCAAAACAAAAAGACAAGATGCATGTCTGCTTGCACTGAAGTGGCAAAATAGTGTTTGTCAAATAGAGATGGACTTTAATTTGCCCCTGTAAGTTGTGATGTGTTATTTTCCCACTGGAGAATCAAGTGCACATCACTTTTCTCAGCTGTTTTATGAGAAAATTGAAGTTCATAAAAACCTGGTAGGTACTAATGGGAAAAGGATGCAATTTGACTTACAGTTCAAGATATCTTGATTTTCCATTAACAGAAAGTGTTGTGTTTCCAATTTAAATATGGTCCAAAGCTATGAAATTCAAGGTTCTTATCAACATTTTATTCAATCTCATGTTCAGGGAACAAGTTGGAAATTAATCCTCTGCTTAGGTCCAGCTCATTTTATACAGCTTCTACTCATGGACTCTAGCCCTTGAAAAATCAGTGTCCACTTCCAGGAGTCTGTGAAATGCTCATCACTTGTTAAGATTCAAAATTCAGAATTAAAAACTATTTGCTCTAGATTGTCCACCATCCTGGATGCTTGAACTAGCTATCTAGCTATCTGCTCAGCACACACACACACACATAAGCAGAATTACATGATGACACCTTTTCTTGATGAGTCACCGACATGCTCCCAAAGGGAAACAACTTTATAAGTTGCAAATCTGTGATTTTCTGTATTTATAATATGTATATACCACCAAAACTACTAATATGACAATAGATTAAAAAGAAGAAAAAAAGGGAATTTCCCTTGAAGTCAAGGAATAAAGTACATATTTGCTATTTTTTGAAAAACCTTCCTTTAAAGAAAAGGAATTGCTCTGATTTTTGACAGATACCACTGCCACTGTGGGATCCAATTAGATGTTTTTGTCTTGCATAATGACTGCTAAGGATATATATACATGGCATTACACAAAGGATTAAGATGTATAATTGCATAATGACTGCTAAGAACGCATACGCATGGCATTACACAATGAACTTAGATGCATAATTCTTAATGAGAGTGAAGTCTAATGCTTGAGAGTAGCAGGCTAGACATTAGGTCCCCATTAAGAATAAGCTTAATTTAAAAGATTTAAAGAGTCTCACTCAAATTGATCTCAAGTATAAGCAGATGCTTAAGTAAAATTTTTCATTAGGTCTTTAATCCTAGCACACAGCAAATTTACTTCAGATTTTCTAAGAGCTTGTATTAGAAATATATAAAGCCAAGCAACTAAAACACATGTGATTATTTATATGAAACCTTCCCAATACACCATTTTTTACACCTGGTAATTGACAAGTCAACCTACAGCACATCTTTGTAAATCTTGTTTTATTAATGCCTTCTTTACTGAATTTCTTTCTTAAAAAAGAAAATAATTTGGCATATTGGCAGCATTCTTGGCATTTCTATTGGCCCATCTCAGTCTACTAGCGGCTCTGCACTCAAAATGTGTCCATACTTGTACAGATTTTCAAAGGAAATTTTGGTCTAAGTGCCCTCCCATTACACACATCCGATATACGACGGATGCGCATCTTAGCCCTGAACTGTAGACAATGGAAGAGCTATAGACATATAAAAGTAGCACTTCTGTGAAGACCCTGACAGTATACTTGTCCATCAGCCACAGAAACTGTAAGGCTTAACAAGATGTGTGGTGCTCTGAGATAACACATGCCTTGTGGGTGTTGTGAGGTATGAGGCAGAGGCAAATGCTTTTAGTGACTTGGCAGTGTTATCTTGCAGCAACATACACACCTTGGAATATCCTATGAAATTATAAAATAGCCCCAAACTCACAGAAATTATTATTTTTTTTAAATTTGATAACTAAACAAAAGAAATGAGGTGAATAATAATTAAATGGCCACTAAAGAGCAAATAGCTTATGAAATGTTTAATTTCTGGAGTGCTGAGGAGAACAATAGGCAGGGACACGGGTGAATGAAATAAAATGTTATGTACATTCATCTTGCTATTCAAGCATAGCAATTTCCCCAAAAGGTTCTTCATTAAACTAAAAATGAAATAATGGAAGAGATAGTTTGGAGAGATTTTTACTTTTTTTAACACATCTTAGTATTTCTCAAACCACACTTCTACTTATAATTCCGATTGGCACTTGAAATGCCATAGTTACTCTACTGTACCATACCACAGCCCTGTATAGAGATAAATTTAACAGCCTGCAATTTAATTCATATAGATATCTGTAATTAGAATAATCCAATGTTTCTAATTAAACAAAATTTAGTGGGTTCATGTTTTCTAGAAAATATGGAATCTTCTTCCCTAAGGGATTCTTACAAACAAGTTATCATCACTATTCATTTACCAAACAACAGTACAGAATGCATCAATTTTCTTGGAAATCTTGCAACCCTGCATGATGTTTAGCAAGAATCAGGGACTACTCTGGATTTACAGTGCAGTGTTTAGTCTCTTGCAACTACGGAAATAAGAAAAAAAAGAAAAAGAAGCCTGTTCAGTTATATGGGATTAACTACTAAGAGATACTAAACCAAAAAATTCTAGTTCTCCTTTGTAGAAACCTTTCAAGAATGCTGTTAACAAAATTTTTCAATCATACTCTTTGAAAACAGAAAAACTTCCCAATTTTGTTAGACAATCAGTTACAAGTAAGATAGATGGCAAGCTTGTCCAGACCACCACAACCAACAAATAATACCTGTCCTCTGTCCGGTGAACAAATATCGTTTTTGGCTGGCACAACTGTTCAAATACTGATTGCAAATCAACTTTTAAAAATATCACACCAGATGACTTGTCTTAATGTCCTCTTGAAGCAGTGGGTTCCACACCAGTGAAGTGCTTCATACTCAAGAGTGAGTTTCTCTTGTGGGTTTGTTTTTTGTTTGTTTGTTTTTGTAAGTAATGGCCATATAAAATCCATATGCAAGACTAAAACACAGCTTTGATGCAAAAGCAGATGAATGAACAAATACCTCAACATTCAAACAGAATAACATCACAACTACACATTGTAAGAATTTCTTAAACTCTTATTTATCTGTAAAGACACATTATAAATCAACACCTGATATTTCTGTAATTATTTCATATGATATTATTTATGTCATGGTGTATATGCTGAGATGTAGTACCTTGTTCAAGGGCAAGAGCTCTCAAGACAGTTAGTATCTGTTGCTGGACTAATTGGTACAGCTAGAATATCAAGCAGGGCGGTGAGATATATACTGTCAGTTTTATCCAAAACAAAAACCTCCTCCCTTTTAAGACTTCCATAGAATGAAAGAAATTAAGAAAGCTTTTCTATGAGCCTTAGCAATCAAGGAGACAGTTTTGCAGACATTTGTATAATGAGTTTGAGAGATGATATGGATTTTCTGATGTTTGATCAGGCTTGAGCTCATAATGCAGCTCAGGATATTTGGAATCTCTCTCTCTCTCTTTCTCCTCTATCCCACTGCCTATTAATGAAATTTATGGAAATATATCTGATAACATGAGGTTAAAATTGGCCCCACAGGTTACCAAGTCACTACAGGGGTGTGAAAGATCAGCAAAGACACAGAAACAGTGCTGTTGCATGAGACTTATTTCCATACAAAAACAGGATAAAAGAAAGCTGAGCTCATCTCACACTCTGACAGGCAAAGTCTGCTGATAAAGAGGGAACAGGAACATGGAGCAGATACATAGTGATGAACACAGGGTAAGGACTTACAAAGTAGAGAACAGAGTGACATGTCCCATTGTTAAATCTACTCCTCTTTGTGCTCTCTGTATCATTTTCTTTTGTGATCCTGTAACTCTCTATCCTTTTTTCTGCTGTGTGTTCTGAAAGGCAGAGAGATATCTTTTAAAGGCCCTCAATAGGTTTTTGGTAACCTATTTTATGTGATCATTAGCCTTCATTATGTTTCCATCACCTGATTTTTGAATTAGTTAGCTTCATTTTTTGCTCTCCGTGACTCTGAAAAAAGGAATGCACCTACATCCAGGTTAGCTTTTTGTATGCTGAACCCAAACAGTTTCAATAGGTTACTATAAAGGTGTTCTTTTCCTTTTTTTATCTTTTTCCTCCATGGAAAGAAAACTTCATATTTTCCAACATTTTAGGGCTTAACTATTTGAAACTTGTCATCATTTTGATTGTTCTGCTTTGTTCCTTTGTTTCAAGAGCAATTACACCCTGAGGCACAGGGCACAATAGGAGTTATAGCATTTTTGATGCAATGTAAGCAGTGTCTTATGTAACAAGACCATCCCCTCCTAGGCTTTGCTTCACTTTGTTTACCCCAGCAATACAATCCAGCATCTGATTTGCTTTCAGCACTGCAGCTGTGTTTTAGTCTAAAGGCTTTAGGGACTTTTCTATAAACAACTTCCAAATCTCTCTCCCATCAAATAATCCCCATTCTGTTCTGGGAAGACTTTTTTCCCTGTGAATGCTGATTAACAAAGTAGCTCAGTAGAAGTTGTTTCCTTTCAATCTTCCTGCTGATTCGTGCACAGTAAGACCCCAACACAGTGCCTGTGACACCACTGCTATTTCCAACAAAGAGAATTTTTATGTCATAAACAAATATGAGCTTATGGACAAAACTTACCAAGAAAAAGGCAGTTACAAAGAAGAAAGCTAAATAGGCTCATTCTCCTACCGTCAACTAGTGGTAAACCATGAATCATCTGTGTCTATTTAATTCATAGCATTGAACAGTAAAAATGCATAGCAAATAAATATCTAAGGACAGAACTTCTGAACTACTTCCATACTGCATGTGCAACTGAGGGTTCAAACATGTACTTTCATTTGTAGTTGAGTCTGTAGTCACAACAATATCACGGTTTTGTCAAGAAAGTTCAGAATGGAGGAAAGTAAAGCTATATTTTGCCTTGTTATGGCTGCTGCTCTCCGGGTTCTCGGCTGCACTGCCAGAGCAGCAGGGACTTGCTTGCTCCTCCAGCATGTATGGATGTGGGAGTATGGAGTGGAACGGGGAATGAGACCTGGCAGCTAGAACATGAATACAGGGTGGGAATCTTCCAAGAGCCACAGGGGACTTGTAAGAAGAAGGGAGCAAATGCACAGGTAAGTCCTCACAGAAAGCTTGAGCTCTTAAAAAGAAAGATGAGTTCTTAAAAATCTAGAGGGTTCTCTGGAAGTCTGTGCCTGCCTACAAAGCCACTAATGGTTGATGGGCTGGAAAGCAACATGGAAGTAATGGCCTACTTGTAATGACACACTGAAAGTTTTATCATATAAATATGTATATGTATACATAGTTCTGAGTGTACATATGTGTATGCATATATATAGGGAGAGTATACGTAGTATTTAGTTTGGTATGTTTTTAATAAAATCTGCCTCCAGAGATAGAAAAGCTTTCTTGGGTTTTTTTTCAGCATGCTTTTCTTTATAAGAAAACGTGGGCCAGTTCAGCTTTACAGCTTCTAGATATTTGGAGGTCCAGCTGTCCATTTAGGGTAAATACCTGTTTGGTTCAAAAGACAGGTCAATTAGATCTCTTTCCAGTAATTACTATTTTAAAATGATTAATCTTCATTGTGTTTGTCTTTCAACCTCCTTAGGAGAATCATGCTTACGTAAATAAATGAATTCTATAGAAATAAAATCTAATCACTGGGGAGACGTTTTCATATCTTCTGAACAACATTAAGTCATTTATTAAAACTGACTTAACCTGTAGGATTATGCAATCCCTTTTTGTGTGTGTTTGTGAAGGGAATCCTGCAGCTTCAGGTGCAGCAGACACAGCTAAGATCTGTCTGCAAAAAAATGAGAAATGCCCTTCAACAGGTCTCAGCCGGGGTCCAAAGCATGTCTAGTTCTGTTTCCCATACAAGCTTCCCCATTTCAGTGATAGATGACTTCAGAGATGCAAAGGCTTACTGATGAGAGAGAACTGTGAGGAAGATCAGGTAAAAGAAAGGCTTCAGCCTCCTGACTGTGCAGACATCCTCAGCCCAACATTTATCAGTCTTTCAGAAGCGTAGCTGGGTTTCCCAGTAAAGGGGAAAAAAGGTAGTAAAGCTAAAAAGATAGTACCTTCAAATGCTTTTCTAGTCTACTGTTTCTACAGAAAGGAACAGTGTTGGTGTGTACTTCAGGCTAGATCCAATGAAGGATGTGGGTGCGCAGAAGTTGAATCCTGCAGTATTTAATGTCCTAGAATGAAAAACAGACACTTGCACACATACAGTGATCTGATTTAGATGCTTCAGAGCAGCACAGAGCTACTGGCAGATACGTGTGTTTTTAGCTCACAGGGACTGTAGAGTGTCCACAAAGGGACTATGAGAGATTAGGCCTCCACAGAAACGAATAGGTAGTATTTTGCAGGCAGACACAAAGCAGAGAATAAACAGCCAGTTTTTGCAGTGCAAGTGCACCATGAGAGGAGATCCCCCGGGATGCATGCCAGGAGCTGCTGTTTGTCACACCCTGCTAGGAGTCTGCAGAGAGGTGAGAAAGTTTGTAAATGACAATACATTGTTTAGAGATGCAAAGATGAAGGCAGAAGACCTGTAGAAGAACCTTACAAGTCTGGGTGATAAAGCAGGAGGTTAAATTCACTGTGTATTCTGTAGCTGTCTACCCTGATTCAGTACAAGATTTAGGAGACATCAAATGAAGATAGTAGGAATGAAGTTCAAAGCAGTTGATTGGAAAGAAGAGGTTCCTCATGCCATGCACAATACTTTTGTGGACCTTACTGCCAAAGGTTGTTATGCAAGCTGAATATCTATATCTTTTCAAGAGACCTGGTCAAGTGCCTGACAGACAAATCCAGTGGAAATAATTACAGACACATTGGTCTCAGGAAGTATCCTTAGCTAAATGGAGTCTCAGAAGGTGTGAGAGACAATGTCACAGTTGCTTCTTTTGATCCTACTCTTTCCTGGGGACCTGCATATGGCTTCTCCTGGTGACACCACACAGGCATGGTGGACCCCTGACCCAGCATAGCAAGGCCACTCTGCCTCTGCCTGAGTGCAGAGCCCAGGCATGTGCCAGTGCCTGACTCTGGGGCAGGGGCTAGGGGTGCTGCAGAGTCAGGAGGACTCAGTAAGACCGGGTAAGCTGCCAAGGCTGGCAGTAATACTGGCTTAAATTCACTGTCACAGAGATTTAGAATTGGGCATTACTGTGGTGCTGGTACCAGGGCAATGGTGCTGGCACTGAAATCACCCACCACCACTGCCAACAAGCCCCAGCAGTAGGAACTTGTTGGGCACTAAAGCCAAAAATGAGGCCCTAGTGCATGCCATGACAGCTATACCAGCTGACTGCAGGAGCTACAGTAGGCTGATCTACCCGGCTGATCTAACCTATACTGAGGGTCACGTCAGTGCCAGAAGGAACTCAAAATGGAAAGCATTCCTCACTCTTTTACAACTTCATTTGCACTAAACTGCATTTTCTGTGATGCCTCTGCTGGAGGAACAGCTCAGAAACTCATTCTTCATATATGAGATGCTGACTACATAAAAATAGATCTGGCACTGCATTAAGCAATGAAAAACTAGAGATGGAATGAGAATTTAAAACCAAATTTAAAATGCAGGGCTTCAAAACCAATTCTTCTCCCCAGTCTGTTACAAATTATTCAGCCTTCAGTATAAGCTTAAAGAAACAGCAGTTCTTGACAGCAGTTAACCTCTTTTTTCATTACTGGGGCTCTTCCAGTTCCTCCAGATCAATAGAACTCCTATGTATCTTTATAAATCTGAGTAGTAGAAGTTGACCCCATCTTGCTTTTCTGCTGAAAAGTAGAATCAAAAAGTATTTTAATGGATATTTGAAACAGGGAGATTAAATTCTCTCTTAGTTATACCATGAACAAAAGGCAAGAAAGAGTGCTATATAACTTGGTACTTTTTTTACCCTTGTACTTCTTCAGATCACAGTTATTTTTGTTATTTCTTTTTACAGTGCTTTTTGCAACCCTGAAAAGGTTTTAATGTGAACTGACTAGGTTAAAAGGTCCCTGTATTTCATATCATATTAAAAAAAAATTCCTCCCCTTTACTTCATAAAACTGACATTGTTTTTACATTTTGCAGTTCACTTTTAGAAACAGTCTGGGTAATTAAATGAGGCAATCCACATCTGCTCTCCTATCCAGTAAGTTTCAAACCAAATTTTAATTCAAGACCTTTTATACCAGTGTTGAGCTTTTCTTCCTGTGCTGTAAGGTCTAATGTGGAAGTTAAAAAAACCCAGATTTTTCACTGATCAGTGAATATTAAAACCAAAAAAAATTGCTTTTAGTTTCTTTGCAGATTGATTTTGCAACATTTATAGTCTGAGCAAATTTAGTCTGATAATTTTCTTTTAAAATGCAATTATATTAGAAAATATTAGTATTTTCTATGTAGGTACTTCTTAAATGGAGGAAACCAGGGTAGTTGTATATGTATACTCTCTCATCTTTTTAAGGCTGTTGTAGAGTTTTGTCACAGTGGATGGAATAATAAAACCCCTATTTTCCAAGTTAGCCAACAGTTGTATACATAATTCACTAGAAATAGAGGTAAACGTACTTCAGCTGGATGTGTTAACTGCTCAGATAATTAAGTAAAAATGCAAGTTGCTACCAAATAATTTACAACTTGATTACTTGTTGGATAATGACATGAGAACAAATGCAATACTTTAGTTTCCTTTTACTAGGAGCATTACAAAAATCCAGCATATCTTTCCAAAGACAATTGATGCGTTTTTGACAAGATGCTGAAGCAGTCAAAAAGCACAAACAGATTTGCAACTAAATTTGGTTTACTAACAGGGCTTTTTTTATGTGTGGAAGCCATTATGACTGCTACATCTATTTTTGGAACTGCATGCTTGCTTCTGCAAGTAACACATCCATAGAATTACTGTTGTTGTTGTTGTTATTATTATTATCATCATTGTAATCATTATTTCTGTTAAAATAATAGTGCTGTAACAGCAGTTGTTGAACTGGTACTTCGATAATAATCTCCAGGGTAGCTAGCAGTAGTCTGAAACACCAATATCATTGCAATCTAAGAAGTGGAAAATGGAGCAATACTGATTTCTGATTCTGGTTCAGCTTTCAGCTGACTCTGCTCTCTCCAGCGAGTCACAACTCCTCAATCTTATTCCTTGCATTTTTGAAGGAATGTGGGAAGTACTTCAGAAACACGCAAACTGAAATCCCTCATGTGCCGGGTCAGAGGATAGATCCCTTTAACTTCTACTTACGGGGATGACACTCAATCTCCCTTTTCCAGGAATTCCTACCTGGAAAGTAGGAAGTTTGGATCTTCCAGCAGAGGACCCATGTATTGAAGCACTTCCTAACGCTTGTGAGATGGGAGTTGGGCCCTGCAGATTTTGGGAAGCATGTCTGTGCTCTGATGAGAGCAGAGAGGTCCCATGGCATGGCTCAGCTGCACTGGGGCTGCCCGAGGCACCCAGGACATGGACACACAGGCAGAGTCCTCCTGGTCGAGGTGGCATGGAGGGTGCGACTCCTTACCAGCTTTTACGAGAAAGCTGCAACTAGCACACAATGGAGCCAGCTGTAACCTAGGAAACTGCTGTGAAATAACCACAGACCAACCGAGCACAACTGCTGCACATCAGCACAGACGACAACATCTGGAAACTGCCCTTTTAGCTACCCAAAAACCCAGGGCTTCTCACTAATAAGGTGTTAAAGGGGCTGTTCAAGAGCTGGGAGCTTGGCCCATGGCTGCTCAGCAGAGAGCAGGAGGTGTTCTTTGCATAGCATAAATGTGCGGCTTCACAGTTGTATTCCAAAAGTGGGGCTCCTGTGGAAACATGACAGCAGCTCTAATTCACGGCCTTGGACATATTTTCAACTTACCTGTGAGGTTTACAAGCAGTTGTTCAAAATTTATATTGCAAGGTATGCGCTCCATAAAACTTTAGAAAAAGCCCTTGACCCGGAAAGAACATGTTAAACAATATAGCTGTAAGAGAAAGAATGGTATACACAGACTGCATGAAAAGGAAAGGTTTGTAATACAGTTTGTACACCTTTAAGCAGATTTCCTCAGTTTCAGATAACTGGGGGGTTTTGTTTATTTTTTCTCTCTCTCTCTCTCTCTCTTCCTCCTCCTGTGTCCCCCCTCCGCCAATGTAATTAGTTCTGAATTTTAAACCACCATCATCCCCCAGTTTCTGGATTTGACAGACTCCTTCACCTACTACTCATCTCAGGAGCCCTGTAACCTCAACAGGAGGTTTAAAGAATTGAACAGCATTTCCCAACACTCAGAAGGAGCGAGTAACTTTTGGATAGAAACATTGCAATGTGAAAGATCAGAGAACCTGTAAATTCTTCAATGTCATCAAGCAGTTCTGAACCTATATACCTTTGCCACATGCAACCTCCATTCCACAGTTAATCTTTATTTGACTCCTACATTTCCTAAGCAGCAAAAGCCTTTTGTAAATACACAAAATCCGGCAACTACACTTATGAATGTGATTAGTTCTCCTATTCAATCACCAGGAAAAGATCTTTTGGTTGCCTATCACACAATGATAGAGAAGCAGAATCTGTATTTTCATTTGAAAGGCCATTCCTTTAATATTTTTCTCAGTCCCTTTCTCCCAAAATGGAAAATACCAGTGTCCTCACTGTGTACACATTTATTTGAAACACATAAAACATAGAAATTTGGAGTTCCAATGACTGCAACCAGAAAATCAGACACTGACTATTTCTTACAACCAAATAAAGTATAGGCTTCTATGAGGCTCTAAGTAAAAGCAAGAGAAATTAAGAGAAGTCTGGATCTGTTTTTAAACTTCTGCCTCCAGATTTTAACATTTAGTGATACAATAAAGTGTGAAATTTCACTCCAAAGACCTATGTCTATTCTATGCTGAATATTGTTAGGAATACAAAGTACATATGAACATGGCACATTAACATTTTCAGGAATACATGGCTCTGGGACACATGGTGCATTTAATTACTGTACTTGCTGAACTTTCTGAACTGTGGTAGGAAAACAGATCAAACAACAAGCAAAAGGAGTTGAGTTTTTAAGACTATTTCCTTAAATTGCTTTCATACTGTATTACGAGAGAACAGGGAATTGTTTGAATAAGGATTTCATATACATATAGAGCAATGTGGGATTTTTTTATTTTTTTTTCAAATGAAGCTCACGGCTGATTATGTATGAAAGGCAAATTGTTCTCTCAACCAGCAGAGTATGGTCTCTGCAGATCAGAATATCAACAGAGAAACTGTGGTAAAACTCTTTAGCTGTCAAAGACTACATTATACAGGGGCTATAAATGGATGGATTTCAGTTCTAAATTCAGACACTCTTTCCATTCACAGAAAATTAAACTTATTCTGAAAGGGAGAGACATCGAGGATTCAGTTTCTTTCTAAAATTATCTGACAGCTTCACTTTTTAATGAAATACAGCCTGTCATTCCTCTGAAAATCCGTGAAAGCCACAGCTGCTGTGTCACCTGAATTTTACTAATGTACCATTCACATAATTAATAAAATCATAGAGATGGACCAGGCTTTACCAGAAACAACATCAGCATACACAAGACCTTGTATCCTGCTCATTTATGATACATTGCTGGTGACTGCGACTAAGAAGATATGAGTATATATTAACTCTGCCTGAGCAGCTGAGTCAAGGCTGTATATGCTAATATGACATTTTCTTAACTTTTGACTCCCAAGCTCTTCATCCATAATGCTTTTGTAACAGATTTTGAAAAGGATCTTATTTATCTACAGATAAACTAATGTTCTTTCAGGGTCTTGGTTATGATTACTTACTCTTCGGAGGCTATACAGTATCAAGAGAGGTTAGCTGTAAGTGTTGAGGGTCAAACAAAATAATATGTAGAAATATTGTCTAAAATGAGTTTTCTTCTACATAAAAAGAAAATGGTTGTATTGTTTAGTTTATCAAGCTGTGTTTACAACTAGAAGTCCCTCATGGATTCAACACACACTCTATTCAGTGCCATGAACCAGAGACATTTATCATGAGGGTTTTTCACTTATAGTTTGACCAAAGACTTTAAACCAATGCAGTACAGACGTGGCACCTTCTCAAAATTCCCATGTCTTTCCACTGTTGCAGCCAGATACAAAACTAAATGCAAAATACAAAACCAATGAAGAAAGGAAGAATGCATGTGGAAACTCATGCTTAACTTTGTCAAATTCACTCCTCTTTTACAATGGATACTTCAGACTGCTTGCAACTTAAGTACAAAACCTGGCATGCCAGCCACTGGCAGCAGGGAACATCCTCACCTTCCAGTGCTCTAAAATGTGGACCAGCTTTCATAGGAAAGTTCTATTCTGTTAAATGTCAGATTACACAAAGTCCAGACTGAAGAATAAATAATAGCAACTTATCTGAATGAAGAGGAAGAGATCCTCCTTCATGACGCTCATTTCTATTACTGCTTATCTCTTTCTGTTCTGAGCACTGCATTTGTCCATGAGCTGGAAGGATTCTGAATCACTTCCTAAGCCAGCTCTGCCTGGCAGGGAAACATCAGGGTGACCCTGTCTAGACGGGGCTGTTGGGCAGAAAGGAGCTGCTGTCTTCCCACAAGACTTGGTCAAACTCCCTTACAAGACATTTAATAAGGGTGAAAGCAGATGACAAGAACTTTTTTTTTAGCCTCTGGCTTTACTTGGCCTAGGGCAGCCTTTGAATTTACAAGGGCACCAGCTGCTAGAAAGGCTTAAAGAGAGGCACAGCTGAATAAAGCATCTCCCCAGAAGGTGAATGCAGCCTGGGGAACAGGCATGTTGCTAAGCATATGTCTAGGTCACGAATTTGAAATACCAGGATTTCAGTTTCCCTTGGGGGAACTCTGGACCCAGAGGGAAGGTCTCCAGCTGAACTACCCGGCCCCTCTCTGCCCCTTCACTGCAAATAATAAACAAAACAAAGCTACTCCTGAGGAAAAATAAGAGAAAAATGGAGGGAATGAGGTTTTTCCCATTCCACTCAAGAGAGACACTGTAGTCTTTCCTCCCCACCCAAATAAAGACAAAGTTCAGGTACCCTTGGATGGCAAAACTTACTATAGAATGGCCAAATTCAATGCCCTTCTTGACTTTGCAGGATATCTTTACCTTCACACACAGGAAAATCCTGGGCCCAATATAATTCCAAGTATGACTAAATTGAAGATCTTATTTTGAAAAGGTTGTGTTGGCTCACAGAATGTCTGCTGAGGGAGTGTGCAATCTGTGTGTCTCTTTTTATACTCTTGACACCAGAGGAGAATTGAATGAGGGAAATTACATCTGAAATAGCAAATGTAGGGGTTTTGAGTCACAACCCAGAAGCATCTTTTTATAGATGAAAACTGCAATCGTTTTGACAAGCAAAGCGTAGTTGGGTGTTCTTTGTATAATTTGACTTATCTGGGTTTTCTTTTTATAAATCCCTTTCTTGCCCACAATTGCAATTTCCTGTTTACTGCCTTTTCCAAGTACAACATCATTTGTTTCCATTCGTAATTAAGACATTAACAATTACAGCAGTGTTCAGTCATAAAAACTGAGTACTGTTACATGCTTTACTAGTAGAATTGTTTTGTTCTTATAGACAATGGGGGAGAAGAGGGAAAGTAAAAATATTTATTTATTGCATCACAGCAAATATGTTCTCCAGAACAGAAATAGCCATTAATTACTAAATTTTGATTTTTCTATTATAAGTCACTTCTATTTACAAGGGAACGGGAATTGTTATTTGGGACTCTTTATTGCTAATGAGTGCAATGTGTTCTGCAAATATTTCTGTAAAATACAACATGCAATGTATTTTTGTGAACGCTAGCACAAATAAAACTTGAAGGAATTATACGTTTGCAATGGGAAGAGAGCAAGCCCAAATATAGTTAAGATCAAACCATATTATTTCTAAATTGGTTACTATTCTGGAGAAAAAGTATTATATAATATTACGGTTCCAATATGAAACATCATCACTACAAAAAAAATTGTCTTCCAAATTCAGCAATAATTAATCAAGTCAGATGTGGAATATTTGCAATAGTTTTAATGCTCTTATGTAACTCAGCATTTACTCATAGAGAATAAGGTAGAAGAGAAAGCCATGAGACTGTACATACACTGCTTTGAAAAGCTCAGTATATTGTATCTAATACTACTGGTTATGGAAGTCCAATATTTGTTTACCATTTATGAAAACATTTGATTCACTAATTGTGCAAATTTAATAACTGTGATTTTGAAAAGCTATAGTATGCATAAGGTCTTCCAGTCTTAGTCCAGTTTGGTTTTGTCTGGCTTCAGTTTTCATGCACTATTTCTTGTTAAACTCTTACATTACTAGTTTTAAGATTCTCTGAGGGATTAGAATATGCCTTAGTGCTCTCCCCAGGAAGGGAATCAGTCATCCCTCAGTATCTTCTGTTTACTTAAATGAATCAAGCAGTTTCAATTTCTAAAGTATTTTTTCCAGTCCTAAAATAAGTCCTGTAGCTCTTATATGATCCTCCTCAAATTTTCAACTGTTCCCAGTCAAGTGTTCCCTTAGATGTTCTCACATCCCAGATTCACCAATTTCTGTTGCATCATCTTGGGAGCGCATGAGTAGTTGCATGTCGCTTACAACCCAGAGATCGTTGTCAAGGTCACCACTTTCTTAAATGTAATGTATTTGGGAGGTAGTTGTACAGCTGCACATTCATATTAAAGTACATTTTATTTGTGATCTCAGTTGCTGAGAATGACTGCATCATTGTTTACAGTTCCCACCAGTCTTTGTGTCATCCACACGTTCCATGATGGGTCATTCCATTCCTCTCCAGATCACTAATTAAAGCATGGCTTTGTACCAATGTCTAAGAAAGTCCAATGAAATCACTCCTATCCAGGATAATTTCTCATTGGCAACAGCTTTTTGACATTTGTTCAGTACATTAGAATGTCATAAGTCACAAAGTCAAACTCCTTGCAATAAATCATAATTTATCATTTCTACCCAATTATATTCATCAACCAAATCTGTCATGATGTCTGAGCTTTAAATCAAGTTTGATGACAAGAGTTTCTCTTTATAAAGTCAGCTGTTTAAAATTGATTACTTTCTTGCCATTTAAGTCTTTATTAATTTAATTTCATTGGCACTTTCTTGTTCTTGTCAGGGATAGGTGTTAGCCTAACCATCATACAGTTACTTAGGACATCCTGCTTGACATTTTTAACAAAGAAAAGACAAAATATACTGCAACAACAGCTGGCACTTCATCACTGTTGTTATTTCATTTACCAGAATTTATCCTGTTCCAAGATTTACTAGGAAGAGAATCAGCAGACTTTAGATCTCCTTATCTGGGATTTCTGAATATGTATTATCAAATCTACCTATTTAGAAATATTTACACTAAGCACATGTTTCTGCAGTCCTTCCAATTTAGCAAAAGACTGGAAAGTCTGTATGTGAAACAAAATAACTTATGATACTTTCTTCCAAATACAGAGCTAAAATATTTATGGTGCGCTACTGATAATTTTGCTGACTAGATCTGAAGGGGAGACTGCCAAATGTAGGGGTTTTAACAATGGATGTACACATATTTTTTATTCTCACTTTTTAAAGTTTCATATATGTAGAAACCCTTCATATTTATTTAGCTCAGTCTCTAATTTCTTTTATTGATTTTCTATACCTGACAAATTCTAATTGATATTAACAATTTATTTTTTCATCCTATTTGTCATATACTGCTCTGTATCTCTGCTCTATGTCTGCTTTAGATGAACTGTAAGCCAAACCTGCCTTTTACCCTCTATCTACTACAGCCAATAATGAATTACATTTCTTGAATAATCAATCATTACAATCTATTAATCCATTTCTAAGAATTTTTCATTTCAAGAACAGTTTATATAACATTTATGTTTATATTTGAAAACATGTAACACCTGTGCTGCAAATTTAGCAATCACATTTTGTAAAAACATTCCTTTCTCATTGTGCTCAAGTGAACACATGATGCATTTTTGTACCATTTAATATTTATGTAAGCAGTCACACTTGCAAAACCTACAGAATAAATTGCTTTAGAAGACAGGAACAAGCCTTGTGGTTTTGGTCTTTGCAGTTCAATATTATGATCACTTTATGACTGCCTGCTGTCATTTTCAATACATTTATAAACCAGTTTCCTTACTAAAATCTCCTACAATTCAGTTAAAATGATTTTAATCTGTCTTCCTAATTCAGCCTTTTTGTAACTTCCACGAAGAATTTAAGCCCTATATCAGTTATTGAGAAATATCTATATCAGACTGAGAAATTTAGCTAATACCTTATTCCCAATTAATGAAAATATGTGGAATTTATTAAGAATGCTGAGAAGCTAAAGCTATTATAGCTGCTGAGATATAGTTTAATCTATACCTCTATAGATAAAATAATTTATAAAGGAATTTAACTGTATCTTCACTGTAGATGGTCAGGGTTTGAGCTCAATCTGCAGGTGCATTTGAACTGAGTACAGTAACATTTAGTCTGAGCTTCCTGAGATTACACAGAGCAAGACATAACTTGGTACCTTCAGAACTGAGTTTAAAGCTAGTGCTCAGCATAGAGAAATGTGGCTGCCATTACTCCTCTATGCTAAACCCTACCCTCTAGTGAAGAGAAACAGTGCAACTGCATGTTTCCCTCTGAAAATACTATTTCTTACATGGCTACCAAATATGAATTCTGCTAAAATACTTCCATTAATTCTATGGATGACAATAAGACCAGATGTTGAAGCATTTCCCTATTTCTGCAGGTGGTTTATGGTCTTCAGCAGAATTTTTTCTCATTGGTCATCTCTCCAGCTGCCCCATTGATATAAAAATCAGTGAGACAGGATTACCACTCCTCACCGCAATTGTTGTAGATCCTGGTGACTAAGTCCCATTTTTCAAAACTCTCCTTGAACTACATAGACTACAAAGAACTATGCTAATATATACCAAATAGCTTCTGAAGCTATTTGAACTGAGCCTGCATAAAATATGGGGATCAGTAAGGGAAAGTCTGAACTGGCAGAGGGGTGACATGGGTGGCATTTACCAACTCTGCCATTTCAGAGGCTCAGAAATTTATAAAACATTCAGTTGTTAAAAAAAATCAGTGAGTGTGAGAGCTCATGAGTGCTTATTTATACCTAACAGGACAAATCTACCATGAATTTGTGAGGCATTTTGTGCAGGGTTTATGGTCATACTCACAACCAAAAGCGAGCTGTCTCAGAACCAATGCAGCTTCAGAACAATTTTGCTTATGGTTTTGCTGCTTGAGGTATCATGTACAGTGAGAGGTGTTTGTGACAGCATATTTCAATGAAGTGTCAAAACTGTTAGTCTGGGATGTCACAGCACACTGTAAAATTAACTGTAAATTATTAAAAGAAAAAGTGCTTGCCATGGCTCTACCACAATCCCATGTATGAGTGAAGATACGGAGAATGGGACTGTGTTGCTGAACTTTGTTAACCTATCCAATATCTTAATCCAGACTGAACTAAGCCCCGTGGTTGATTGTTTTCTTACAATCTAGGGTAATTTGTGTAGCAAGCAATTTGTGTGGCTCTCTAGCACTGCTGCTTTAGAGACAGAATGTGATTCAGCAACACAGATTTCCTCCTCCCATTGCTATGCAAGGGCCACACAGCAAGCAGAGAGAATCAAACAGGGCAGGTTATTTCTCTTTTAATCAATTGGAATGGCACAGAGGACAGACAATAATCTTTCTGCACACTGTGTTTAAAGGAAATTAAAGCTTTCTGAAGGATGAAAAACATATTCACTTGTGAAGTTCAGGGATTGTAATTATCCACAGTCATATACAAGCGACATGAAGAAAAGAATCTTCCTTTGGTTTTAACAAGATCTAAAGATGAAAAAAAATGGACCTGCTTGGAACTGGAAAATATATCTGAGATCAATGACAACTTGACTGGTATCAAAAACATTAAACAAGTGAAAACAAAACAAGGGACATCAAAATAAGAAGGTTTTGCTTGTTGTTTCAGTTTTGAAACTACATGGAAGGTCCCCAAAATAAATTTCATCTGCAAGCTACTTTCATGTGTGGTATCCAAGTTTCAAAATTCTCAATTTTGAGCTTTGTTTGGATGAGATGATATCTCCAATTAAACTAAATACACATATTTGTCACTTTGCAAGAGAAAACAGTGAAAGTACTTAAAGATTCTGACCATGTGCCTTGGGAAAAAAACATTCTTCCACAGCCACTGTCACCACACTAACGCAACTAGCCTTTAGTGCACTATCAATTTGTTATATCAATTTTGAAGGCATAGGACAGATTAATGCTTTCCCATGCTATTTAAATTTAGCATCTTACTAAATTAAGTCTCTGAGTGATGAAGTGACAGCTACAAAGTCCTTGATACATCAGAAATAGTGGCGTACCATGAAAAGAGTTGACAGCACTAATGTTAATAGGAATATGAGAATTTTTAATTTACAGTCACCTTGCATAGGCTTGGTTTGATGCTCTCAATTAAGAAAATATGCCCCCCAAACTGCCATCTCATTTTACTACATTCACATTTTCAGAGTTCAGTGTCATGCTAGGATTTTCTTAAAATATCTGAACACTAACATCAAATGTATTATCTTAGTCTTCTTGTACTGTCCTATATACTAAGATGTCCATCCTAACGCTGATATTATAAGAAAGCTTCTGCTTACATATGCAATACAGGTAGTACTCAGGCTCCATCACAAAGAATGTGCAAATTTCTGCTTCAAAATGTTCCTTAAAGTTGATCTGTATTGCTGCAGATGTATACAGTATTGGAAATAACTTTGGGAAGACATATTATAGTATGAAAATTGATTTTTTTCTTTTTTGTATTGCTTAAGTAATTAAACTGTTCTAAACATGAGTTATTTGTCAATGCTGCCTTTCAATTATTCTGAAAACTCTTTTATCTCACGTTTATCTTCAGTCTCATTTTTGTTTCTTTACTAATGAAAGAGATACAGATGTGTTGGTTTTGCAGTTTCCTCAGTTTCTAGGGCCACTTAGGAATATTTTCTTTGCAAAATATCATAACACTAGTTTGACAACCCTCTATTTTGGCCTTCATTTGTTGAAAGGTAAAGTTGTCCTCCTCTTAGCCTAGTCCAGAAATGTGTGTGGGTAGATAAGAATGAATTCAACATTGGTTTCATATTTTTTCTCTTAGCTGTAACAGGGTTTAATAAAGACCTCTTCATGGTTTAAAGTGATTTATTTGTATGTCTTATACGGTAGACCTTTCTTTGAACGTTGTTTCCACTGAGAGAGAAGAGAAGGAGAAAAACATTAAAATGAGCACAGTGCAGCTCCATAACACACCCGGAATTAAAAGTCATACAACTTTCATAAGAACAGTCTTAACCATTTAAATGCTTTTTTGGTTTGTGTTCTATTGTGTACATGCTCCTATATGGTCAAGCTATGTGATTATTTTTTCTTAATTGCAGTAAAAATGGGATGAACTAAACAAAACTAAAGACTTCTGGCACAAGCACTGACGTGGGCTGTTTATTTACTATTTCTAGCAAAATGGATCAGTATTTGCCACTTATTCCATAGGAATGTCAATTTGCAGGCTGAGGGATTTGCTGGTGACACACCATTCTGCTATACAGAAAAAGGTAACAAGAGGTGTCCTGCCAAAACCTGTAAAAGTTTATCACCTCCCTTTACATTTTGCAGATTTGCATACACCGGACTTCAGTGATTTTCACTTCGCAGACATACCATAAACTTTAAATCTTATAAGGCTGCAAAGATAGCTACGGGTTTTATATAAAGTTTACCTACCTAAAGTATTGATTAACTGAAGTCCCAAACTTTCTTGAAGAATTTTTGAAATGTTTTCTCTCTAAGGCCCTTCTAAGTAAAGGTTCCTCTCAACTGAGTTGGGGATTTTTGATAGTAGATTTCCAGTGTCACAGAGGCTTTACAGGTCCTAACAAGAAGCAAAATTCATCCATTCATCATTCTAAGGGGCTGCTGCTGGAAGCTCCCAATTCCTCTCTTTCAAATTCAATGTTTTGACATAGGTTTAAAACCATGAGTGATGCTTTGCAATCACTGCGGTCGTGCCTGGTTGAATCAGGCAGCACGTCCTATGTGTCAAGACCTTTGTCCCAGCACAATAGAGAAGAGACAATTTCTTCTTCTCTCTCCTTTTAAATCAAATATATTAAAAGCAACTAAAACTTTCTCAAAGCAATCTAGTTGTTTTCTTCCCAAATAGTGCACTAAGTTTTTAGCATCTGACATGTCAAGAATGTGAAAAGCATAAGAGCCTGACATTTTCACCAGCATATCTAAGAAAAGCAGACAGAAAATATAGCTGGAGGGTTTGGGTGGAGCAGACATACCCTGTGTGACTCTGGCTGACTTTAATATCTAACAGATGGGGCTCCAAATCACTAGATATTTCTATTGTTCAGCATCGATTCTGAAAGAATGTGGTTCTTCCTGTAGCCTTTAAGGTCTTTAATTTACTGTAGTTTTCTAATTGTGTTGAACTATAACTCCACTTGATGGTTTAGGGGTATTTTTCTATGGGTTTGAAAGGCTGTCTTCTAATTTCCAACAGTTATTTTTCTAGTCACAAGCTCAGCATATACTATAATAAATAGTAGTAGTAGTAATAATAATAATAATAATTCTCTGAAGATGCGCTGAAACAGCCCCCGATCTTTCAAAGACTAAAGAGCACCATGAAATTACTACTCATGCTACATTTACTCATCAAAGACTCCTACCACAAGTAGAGTCCTTAAAAGGTGGAAAACAAAAAAGGAACCATTCTTTGGGTCTGGAGTTTTTCCTACTTAATTTAAAGAGATCTCTTCCAGAATGTAAAGCTCTTGCTTCCCCCAGACTTGGTTTAAGACATCCAGTCTAGGAGAGATAAAGGAGGCGTAAGGTTTCCTCTACAAGTGCTTGCCATGTCCCCAAAGTTTAGTGATGTAACAGTATTCTTCATGCATATAATGACATGCAAGAGGCTGCTCCTGTTAACATTGACTGAGAATGTGATAATGAACATGCAAAAAGTGATTTAGCACTGATGTACATGGCCACATGTCGGTGGGTATCTGGATTCTCAGATTATTGCAACAATTACATATTTTGCCTTTGAAAAAGACGGAGTATTTCCATTCAGGAAATATTTGTCATATCTGCATTGACATATATCCAATTATTACATCCTGGGAATATAAAAATAATGTTTCACCCCAAACTGTGTAAAAGCAACAATAAAGTTGGATTCTTCCACAAGGTAAAAAAACCAAACCAAACCAGACAAAAAAAACACCAATCAAACAAACAAAAACCAACCAAGCAACAAAAAATATTATTTTTCTTAGCATGATTATTCCAAGGCACAATGTTGAAAAACATTTTCCTTCATCTTAGTTACATTGCTCTAAATATTCTTTTAAACATACGGATGTCTTTTTTGTGTTTGATAACTTATCTCAGAGGTAACTATTTAGCTATTTAGATTGGTTCTCTGATGGACTAAAGCAAAGCAACATCACTATTACTACTACTAAAATAAAAATAAATACAGCAGTAATTTTGCCTTGGGTGGTTTATCAGGCTCTTTTTCATGCTTCTGAGAGCATGAAAAAATCCCAGACTAGTCCACTAGTGCTAAAAATAATTTCTTCCTTGATCTTCACCAATTGTATGCAGAATAACTTTGAAGTCGTTGTCAAGCCACCAACTGGATAATGAAGTGAGCTTCTCATTTCTTCCCACCAGAATCTACCTGCCTGACTATTCTTTTTCTGAGGTACGGTTGGTGGCAAAAGGATATTCACATTCTTGTAGTCTTCTTTCTCAAAGAAATAATAAGTATTACATCCACCAAAGGACTTTTGCTCCTAGAAAGGGTGATGGGAATGGTTTCAGTACAACTGTTGTATGTTAAAAGACCTACTCATAAAGTCACTGTCTGTGTTTTCTTGCTAAAAATTGAATGGGTATGCAAACACTGCAAGCACTACTAGCAGGAATTGCAGCTTACCCTAAAGATACCACCTTGCTCTTTTCAGAACTGTGTGCCCATATAGTTTCAAAACTGTATCTATAAATTCATACATATGCTGCGCTGAAACCCGTAAAGAGGAGTAAGAATTTCCTAAACTACAAAACATCTCATCTTCTACAGCTCCTTTTTTAGAATTTCTTTAGAGGGAAAGTCTACATTTCCTACAGGCATTGAAATGAACTTCAGTGACTTGCTTTGGTGACAGGTTAACTGAGAATAAATTAATTTCTACTATATCTTAAGATGCTTAAAAAGCCATTTTAAGCTTAAATAGATCAAATTAAAAAGACTTACTCTCTCTCTATATATATATATTATTCCACATAAGTTATTTTAAAACATCATGTTTGACTAACATATCTATTTTATTTAGATTATGTTTTTTAATCCAATTTCTTTGTGGCACTACAAGCTCAAAAGAAAACACTCTCAGTGTTTTCTGAATTGTTTAGAATACCTAAGTAGAAAATGGCTTTCTTTATCTCTTTATCACAACAATATCTTAAAAAAATTATGACATTTCTATACAGCTTAGCGAAGGAAGCATTTGGTGGGGGTAGCAGGGACTCTAGTTGTTATTTCCACCTAATGCTTCCTCCTGATACAATTCCACCCTTCTGATAGGAACAACGTTATTCTATCTAGAATAACCTATTGTGCCCATTGCATTACAGCTGAGAAATTAAACATTTTCTACTGCTCGAATCTAAACAGATGTGATCTAGATTGTCTAGGTATTACACAAAGAAATAAAACAGTATTGTACAACAGCCTATTACAGAGATAAAATGGCGCAATCCTGATAAAGATATAGAAAAGGAAAAGAAATATTATTTCATTGTGAGTGTTTTGTGGATAACAGGCAATAAAACAACATTTATTTTGTGTGCTATAATTAATGGACAGTGCAGACTGCAGCTTTGTATTTTTTAGGTCTATGTCATATCTTACTGTCCTTTAAGGTTTCTTCTTTGTTTTCTTTTCTCTGCAAGTTCCTTCTTTGAGATTCTCCTTTTTAACTAAGTTTGGTTTCCAGTGGCCTTTCTTCTTTGGAAACCTAATCTGTGATCAGCTCAAATAATATTTTTGCAAAGGTGCTGCAGTAACTTCAAAAATGGTTACACTGTACAATCCTACATCTAGCCCACATTTCAAACTATTTAATAATATTATGACTTGGAAAGGCACCCTTGGAGGACCTGTAAAAAAATGACAAGCAAAGAGGGCTGGGTAGAGCAACAAAGCTCTGGGAGATCAGTAAATGTGAAGACATGGAAAAAGACAGAGCTCAAAGCTAAACTTCACCTGTATTAATGGCATTGATGTAGAATCACAGGGGGGTCTTTTATTTTTTTTTCTATTTCTGCTTTTAGAGGACTACACATGGAGAACACCTAGCAAAATATAATACTTGATGGATTTTTGATGGCTTCAATGTTTTAGATCATCTAAGGATACAATTTAAAAATGCATTTAAAAATGTGTATTTTGAAGCAGTATTTTGAAGATGTAGTAAACAGGCACAAATGTGTACACTTCCCTCTTCTGTTTCACTTGATCAGTTTGAGAGATAGATTGAGTGAGACAGATTTATACATTCTGGTCTGAGAATAAATACACTACTGCGGGAAAAAACCCAAGTGTCTGGGATACCTTAGGAGTTTACATTTCAGGTGAGCACAAACAAGGACAATCAGAAGAAAATAAATCACGTACATAGAGCTATGAATATTTAATCTGGAGAGGACATGCCCCAGGATTGGAAGGAAAACATTTGACAGTGCAGGGACCAAGTGGGAAATGTGCTCCATTTTGCACTATGGCAACACTGGCCACTGCTGAGTTGCTGCATGATCCTGAGCTCACAGACTGAGAGCACTGCACGTTCATGGACAGTGATGACAACCTGTGGCATTCCTATCTGAATTAATAACAGTAGCAACAGGTTTTTTCCTTCTAGATTGCTCATCGAATGGAAGAAAGTGAAGATGACAGCTTAAGTACAAAACCCGTTAAACTCACTATACTGGACAAGTAACAAACAATTACTTGTAGTTCAATGTTTTATCTGAATATTCTGCTAACATGGCAGAGCATTAAAACATAAATACCTTTCCTAACATAAACACTGGGCTACTTCTTATTCCTACTTGCTGCTCATTTAAAACATTTTGTGTAGGTTGACTGTAATATCTGTGTGGCACTGCAATCTGAATTCTCCACAATTTTTCGTTCTTAGTCATCCTGCATGTAATCCACTAAGCCAGCTTTCTTTACTCATACCACAGCTGGAGTTTTAAACCCCATTTTGTATCTATTGATCTATAGTTTGTAATAAATCTTTGTCATATATCTAAGGCAATAAGAAGACTTGATAGAAAGACTGAACTTTTTTTCTCCTTCCAGGCCAGACTATGCCCTAAACTAATCTTACTGATACTTAGCTTGAGCAGCATGTTTTATAATCAGATTGTACTTTTTGCACTAATGGTTCACCACACTAGTGATGGGTGAACACTGAACACTTTCTAAACATTTAGAAGTTATCTAAGACTTACGGTATTAATTTCCTGACATTCCTTTTTCACAGATCCAGAGCTCCTTACCAATAAGGTTTTGAGATAAGATAGTCCTTTCATAATTCATGGCATAAATAAGTTGCATTTAAAATAGGTAACATTAAGGTATTTGAAAATATTTTTGCTGATACATTACATGTGTTTAAAAGCATGTAATAGGTAAAGACAATTAGAAAAAACCTCTTCAAAAACTTCATAGCCCTTACAAGCATTCTAAGCTCTACTCTAAGGCACATAAAATGAGGCATAGGTTATCTTAGGCTAAATATTTAAACATGGGCACCTAATGCTTAACATCTGTTTCCACATTTAAATTTCAGGGCTATGTGAATTAATATTTCCTAAAAGATGTTCTTGGAATTAAGTGACTCTCTGAGATACTAAATATCTTATTTTTGTTTCCATTTCTCTCAGAGAGTTTTTCTGCTATGCTGCAGTTCCCAGTGGTACTGTTTTACCATACAGGTTGGGGACAAGCCATCTAATGTGAAAAATGCATCTATATGCCACGGTGACAAATGCCACCAAGAAGCTATTGACAAATACCTACCTATTATAATAGTGAATAATAGTCTACCATTTTTTGCCCCACTATTCGGATTTTAGTGACTATTTGAGACACTCAAGTGAAAATATGTCCCTTAGCTACTTGACAGTCTTATAAGTTGACTGTAGTAGTAGCACAAGCCAAAATCTTTACACCAGGACTTTTGTCTTGAAAATTAGATTGCATTTACTCTTTAATAATGTTCATCTTTTGGTCAACAAATTCAAGATTTACAAGTTTAAAACAAGCACAGAAGGACTAATATCAACTCCTGATTTTAGAATAATTAACGATTCAGTTAATTACATGAATAATCTAAAACTATAAAAGGCGTAGATAATGTAACTTACTATTCATGCATTCTGAAGGAATACAATGGGTATGCAATTTTATTCTTTTTTGGTGAGGCTATCAAATTGGGAAAAAATGTATAGCTATATTCATTCATCCCCAGCCAGCTCTAACTGTGGTATGAAAAAGAAATCACGTATGGTAATAAGTATCAAACAAATGGTACCATAAAAGCCTATCCATTTATATTAAAATTCTTTTTGTGATCTGGAAGAAAGTAATGAAAACCCCAGCAAATACAGTTTACAAGCCTACGTGAGGCATGGGAACATTTGTCACATAAGCTCCGACACATCTATCATTAGAGGTCAGCAGTGAAAAAGAAAACAGATTCCCAGAAGCACCAAAGAAAAATGTTCTTGAAACAGCAAGGTCATGCAGCGCTGTGTGCTCCTGAAACATTAAGGTCTATCACATCAAACAATGACGATGTGTGTGCTATTGAAACCTGAAAGATGGTGATGGTTGGTCTCAGCTTGGACTGATGAACTTTTTCTGTCTAGATACATCTCGAAAGCATTCTGCTTTGGTCACTCATGCTAAGGCCAGATCTAACTTTTCCTAGTTCAGCTGGTTCAGCTTTATCCTCACAGGAGGCAGCATGCTTCCAGTAGCGAAACAATTTGCCCAGTAATGCAAAAAAGCAAGTATTATGAAATGCAAAAAAAATTATCATGAAATGACAACACCTGCTGCTTATGGAGGGTCCAGCACAAGGCCTGTGTACCACCTGAATCCTCCTTAGATCTTCATGCTAGATGTCCTACTCAGAGGTGAATTACATGAAATATGTTAGCAAAGACATAGGAAAACAACTGAGTAATTCAGAAGGAAAACCCCAGAAAATCTGAAATACATTTCTTTATTATTCATAATTGTTTAGCATGACTAAAGTTAATGGTGGTTAGTTAATGGTTTATCTTTGTGTACTTAATTAAAGGCCTGATTCAAATTCCTTCAATGAGAACTGCTGAGCTGCTGTGCAGTCATTCATATGGCCTTGCTTGCTGCCTCAGGTTACTGTCCTCTGTTTAGACCTATGTGTTCACCTCTATAGTGTGAAATCACTTTAGCAGAGGACTGAGGCTCCTGGGGTACAGTTCGTCCCTGTAACAAATGAGTAGACTTTGTGGAAGGTACTAACTCAGTTACTTTTTATTAAATGTATGACCTGCAAAAAAGCCTAGAGATATTTGATAAGAAGAAACCCTTTCAGTGCAATGGTATTTTCTCTTGCATCCCCTTTCTTTAAAGTTGAATGATTCACCTATGATGAAATTGTGAGGACTTTCCCTGCCTCAATAGGGTCCTAAAACACATCATCTCTATTTCCACTGGGGAAAATGGTCAGAGGCATAGAACTGTCTTTGTGCTTTTATAACCTTTCACTTTCCTGTGGCATAGACTCCTGATCCACTTTGACAGGTTAATACACATCACTTATAGGCAACGTCACCCCTGCTAAGCTAACTGTCTTGCACAGAAGCCAACCTATTGCCCTGAATCAATTCTTTTCAGGGACAGAAGACCTGAAACTGAGCACTCATTCTTGTCAATCCTGTGCCAGTGCTTTCTGGGGCTCTCATCCCACACAATTAACACAGAAAAAAAGATTCCATTACGACAAAAATGCTCTCAGGTTCCCATGAAAAGAAATAATCCTCAGCACCAGTCAGAATTTAGAAACTGATTGTAAAAAGATTATCCAAGTCATCACCTTGCCATGAGCCATCAATTTCTTTTGTTTTTCTGTTCTTGCTTTTTGGACATGTAAATTCCAAAATAAATGTCTCAAAATATTTTTTGTAAGATTTCAGTCATGATCAGCCTCTGAATGATAATTTTCTATTTCATATTGCAATTAAATATTAATTCTCACCTCTTTTCTGTGTCACATGTTTCTACTGGTACTTGACTTATAGCTACTTATTGCTATCACTTTTGCATATTGAACTGTCTTATTTTGGTAATTTTTATAATAAGCAGAGTAAGGTTATTTGAGTCTCTTAGATAACCATCAATAAAGTAAAATAAAGTATGTGATAGACTTAAGTGAAGCTAGATCTAAATATACTGACCTGCACTTATTAAGTACTTGGCATCAGTATTAGCATGGCAGTACACAAAGCAGGACACAGTTATATTACTGAAAGTAGTAAAGAAGATTAATGTGTTTTATCTCTTTATGTCATCACACAGAAAATCACATCTTAATCCTGCTTTCTGCGTGGGGCAAGAATATACTGCCTGTTACTAATACTTCTATTTCTTACACATTTGCTGGATTGCTATCAGTAGTAATACTGTAATGCTTATTGAAGATTTTTCTCCCATAGAAAGATGGTTCATTTATCCTTCTCTCATTATAAAAAATGCAATGTGCCTTCCCCTCACTTTCACCATCATACAACTTCTTTCTCTTCCCCTGTCAAACTGAGGCATTTCTCAGATGTTCTCCTCTTCTGAGCCTTCATTAAATCTTTGCCCTAGTCTTCCTCCTGACTGTTGCCATACTCATTCTTTTCCCTCTTTCCATTTTTATTTCCTTTGGCCTGTTTGGACTTAAGATTTTGATGAATCTTCTCAAAACTACTGCCCTTCCTTTGTTTCTACAATTCTGTCCTCTTCATGCTATCTAGAAATGCTAAAGTTACCCTTTTTAACTTAAGCAACATCTTGAGAAAACTCTTTACCCTTTTTTACTGTTTTTGGGTGTAACAGTACTAAGGACTTAGTCTAAACTTTCTTTTCTTCTCTTTGTATTATATATTTTGGGGTGATTTAATTTGTAGCTGCATGTTTAACCTGACCATTCACAGGCTTTCTTCTCTATCTCATGCTTGCCTTTTCCATCCACACTAAATTTTTCATGTATCTCCAATGTCTTCTCATAGATTCCTAGCCATGCTGTAAAGTTAAAATATCTTGAAATTAGAGCTCTTTATTTTTCTCGTACTGAATCTTTTGACTTCTGTGGGCAAGAGAACTATCTTTAGATGTATAACTTGGTACTCACCGTTCATTTTTACCTCTTTCATTTCTTTGGGATGCTTTGAAGAGGTTTTCCTATTCATACACGTATCTGAAAGTGTTTGATGAGAGCTGTGCTGGCTTGTGTTCTGGTTAATAAAATATCCTCTTCTCTTGCTTCCATTCAGATTGCTATTGCAGAGATCATCTACCTAACAAGTAATTTTAGTTATGTCACTCTCCCTCTGCATTCTCCTTCACCTTTTTTTTCCCCTTTACATATTTAAGCAAAAGCTACTTGTCATCTTTGAAAGACCTTTCACAGACTATTGTTTCTTTACATACCATTTGTCATTCGCCAACAGAAAACATAGATTCCCATCCTTATCAGTTCACTGTGATGTCAGTCTCAATCATCTAACTGTATTATTGCTTTCTACCTTAGTGCACTTCCAGCTCAGAAAAGCTCCCTCTAAATAGCCACACAGAATTTCTTTCTCCAGTTTCACATCCTTGACAATGAAGCATCTGTTTGCTTTAATGTCTACCTACAAAAAAAGTGAAGAACAATTAGGACACTCATCTGCTGAGAGTCCTGCTTGCTGTCCTGTCATATTATTTCCCATATACCCTCACTTCCCTATCTTTATCTGTTGTCTTGTGTCTTATCTTTTTATTTCTGATACTGGGTTTTTTGATACCTTTCACAGTGGGCTTTATTTCTTGGCTACTCTATATGAATCGTACAGCACAAAAAAACCCCTGCATGTCTGAATACAGACATGAGTTGATAGCAACACCATATCTGAGGTCAGAGTGGAACAGAATTAGATTAATGAAGTTAGCACTTTCAAACTCAGTATTACACTTATGTTTTTATTATTGTTATTTAATGTTTAAAGCTCCTTTCAAAACAGTTTAAAACTGCAAACACTGCAGAAAGATGGATTTATTATAAAACACACAAACTTTTACATTCAGATATAAACTGCATTCAGCAAATTAAACTTCAGTTTTAAGAGAGACAGACAGGTGATGGGATTTTAAAAAAATAAAAATTCTCAGTTATCTTTCATATCCATTCTTGCAAAATCCTACTGATGATACAAAGCAATTATCAGCAATTTAAAAAAAAGATTATTCCAATAGTAGTGTCTTGGCAATTGCCTATTGCCTATTGACTCCCTTAGTAAGCCTATAGGAGACATTTAAAATCTATAGCTGTATTCTTAGAAAAACCAACAACTCTCAAAAGCATCTTGACACACACTGTTTCTTTGCCCTAAATGACAGTGACAAGATGCCCAAGATACTTTCCAACCAGACAACAGAACAAAAAGCATACAGAACTATAATTAGGTGTAAATCCTTTGGCTGACTGAAAGGCTATTATTGAGCCTGAAAATGGAGTTTAGAAATCCAGAGTGCTACATGTGCAATGCTACACATTATAGCCCAGAACATTAGGGAGTCTATTATACAGAGGCAACCACACACCCACACAATAAAAGCGGTGTGCTCATGTTGTCTTTCCTTTGTAAAGCTTTTTGGAAAAAATGATAATAATAAAAACATATAGAGCCATTTTGAGTCACGAATTCAAAGGCTGCAAAATCATTATCTGACACAGGGAGAACTATCATATGGAAAATTACTACCTTCAGTATTACCTTGAATGCTTGAAATGCTTTATAGAAAAATGAGAAATATTTTTTTCTTATTACTAAGCTTTCAAAAAAAAAGTGTTGTATGTGCAGTGCCATTCTACTAAAAAGAACTGCACTTAGCTCTACAGTGTGCCAAGTACTTAGATGCTTAGGTGACAAACAGTATCGGCCATTCACAGAAAGTCCTGGCAGTCTGGCTGACTTCTGGAAACTTTTGATAATGTCCTCAGAATTTAGAAATGTCCTTTCATTTTTGTCATCTTTGTGAAAAGGAAGACTGACATTTCAATAAGTAGAGAAAAAAGACATGTAAAACAACCTTTCCTCACTAAACTACTACTCCACAAGACATTATTTCGCTGTGCTTCCTACAGTCTTTGTGATCCTGGATTGTTACCAGGGTGACACACTTCTGTGCCGCAAAACAGTAGCCTGCCTATCTACTACCCACAGCATCTTCTTAAAAACATGTAAGTTGCCCTAGCACTTCACAATGTCTAAATCAGAAGAAATGATTTGCTTTATTCTCCTGTATTTGACTTAAATCACAGTGACTAGACTAGTGACAGGAAACATAAAGAACAGGACTGCCATGGCTCCACAATGTAACTGGGGACTTTATCCCTTTAAATCTAAGTCACAGTTTCTCAGTAGTACAGCAAAATTGTCTCTACAAAGCATTGTGACAAAGCCATGCTGTCATTTCAGTAGTGGACCACGTTTTGAAGTTTTTTGAGGCACCCTCTGTAAGTGACTTTTGAGCCTTGAAGACTGAACAAGCACCAGAAAAGGAATGGGGAAAAAAAAATCAGACCTATTTCAGTTCTGCTATTTGTTTTAGTGGCAGAGAAAAGCTTGTATGAGTTTGTACTTTCTTTGTTTCCACCACATAATCTTTAGAAAATTATTTCCAGTTCAGTTTTCCCTTTTAGCTCTAAGGTAGCAGCCACAGGACAGGTAGAATAAGAACATCAACCCCCCTCCATTACGAGATCCAAATTATACTTTAAATGAAAATATACAGATGAAATTACAAAATCAGGATCTTAGACTAGTTGCTTAAGTAGATCGTTCAGCTATGATGATAAGACATTAGAAAAAAAAAAGGTATACAAGAGGAGGAGAGCAGTATCCATGCTGAGGCTGGCAAATTATAACCACTTGTTATTCTTGGATTCACAAACTGTCACTGGCTTTAAGCTGATCAGGTTCATGTGGTGGTATGCCACTTTTGAGTGAGAGATTAGGAGCAGAGAATTATTTAGGACACTGCAGTAGGAGATAACCATCTTACACTGTCCCTTCACAATACCTTGAGGGTTCAGCCTTCAGGAGGCATTGAGTTCTCAGAGGCACATAACTTTGAGACTTTTGCTGCAGAAACTGAGACCCTTTCCGTGGGTGGGTGGGGTTTTGTTTGTTTTGGGTTTTGTTTTGTTTTTTATTTTTTTTTGAATACTAAATATTTAAAATATTTTAATAAGGAAAGCTGCATGTTGCTCAGCAGGTCTGAAATCTCAATGCTACCCTGCATTTCTGGAGCCAGATCTTCAGCTGGTATAAACTGATATAGATGTTTTGTTTTCAGTGAAGCAAAGCCAATTTACATCAACTGGGAATTGAAACTACATCTGGTAAAGCATTCTTGGATCTTGGATACATAATAAAAATTAATATTCATTTAGAAAATAGTTACTGTAGATAATTAATAACTGAAACACTCACTAATTTTTCATTTGTCAAGTAGAGAAGAATCTATTCCTGCTCTATACCAAATATGCAACTGCTTTCAAACAAAAAATATTTCTCCTTGAATAAATATCTTCATTTATTTTTGCTAAGACTCTTTGACAATTCTTTTGAAGATGCTCTACTAAACAAAACCTAGGAGGGTACATTAAAGTACTATGTGGTAGATAATTTTTAATATTATTTTTCTTCTTTTTGCTCATGTGTACCCCTCTGATTATATGGTTCTTGACATTTTTCACAAAACATGCTGAGGTTGAAGTGAGTGCAACTTTATGAAATTAAATAGAAAGACCACATGCTATGACTTTCTCATTCAGTCTGCAGGAAACTCCAAGGTGCATAGCAAGCAACGATAAAAGACAGAGCACTAAATCTGATAAGGTCTGCAGGCACCATCAGAATGGAACAACTGGTTTGAACTCATGAGCAAGATGCAAATGTATACATTTTTTTAATTCACAGCACTGAAAATAAGAAAATGGGACAGTCTCTGTGACTTGGCAATGTGTAAGGTACTGTGAAAAGTGCATTGTTGCTGAATGGATCAAATCATCAGCACAACTGAACATCTCTCACAACTACTTGTATATATATATAAACCAAATGGAAAAAATACACATTTTTGTTTTACCACAGATGCTGTAGCTTTACATTCACAGGACACAGAGTTCTTTCAGTACTAAGAGCTATTTTATTTATATATTTGTTTTTCAGTTCCAGTGGTCCAGTAGAAGTTCTTACCCAATTTTGCATGCACTGCATGGATAGCATGGCATATGCTTTCCTATTACTGAATGCTTAATGACTTCCTAAATTAGTTTGAAGGCCTAAGGCAAGGAGCGGATGGTTAGTACACTTGACCAGTCATTAAAGTGTCTCTTGCTAGAAAGAATAAAACCCTCTATGCCAAGATACTTGGGTCTTACATTAGCAGGCTATCCAATCCCTATAACAAAGTTTTTATGTAATAAGTAGCTTTCAAATAATGATGTAAAAATCAGAGGAGGGGGAAAATCCTCTTTTCACCTTGTTGCAAGAAGGTGACATATGCTGAAATCCAAACTGTATGCTAAGGACTGCCGCAAGGATGTTTCCAGTAAAAAAGGGGCTAACCCTGTTTTCTGTAGATAGAGATTCTTGACAGTCACTAAAACATTTTTTAAAAATTACTATTTTAATTCAATAGAATAAGCTCAAAATCATAACACTTTTTTTTTTCCTCTGCAGCCTTCTTTGGTAGTGCAATCTGAAAAGTTTGGTTTGAAAAGTTCAACAGTTGGTATGGGAGACAGAATATCCATACTATTAATGTTTCAGAGGTTTTATTTAAGACCACCTTTATCCTGTCTTGTGGACTGAGTGCTCATTAGCAGCAGGAATGCATGATATAAGCTCCTGGACCTCATCTTTCAGTTTAATTTCTTCAGGACAAAAGGTCAGTTGATGTGCCCTAAGATCACTCTATGATGTGAATCAAAGTGCAGTGAGTGGGAAAAAATCAAGAAATTTGCTTCAAATGGGCTCTTCTGAGATGAAAACATTAAGGCCAACAGACATTATAATGTTCTGAGATATTATAAATTTTAAACAATGTTATTTCTACTCTAAAGCTTGTAACTCTTTAACGGAAAAAAGAAGGTTCTTCCCCCTGCTCCTTTACACCATTATTCATCCTGAGACTTTGCAGAGAGTTTTGAATTGACCAAATATTTAACTAAATGAAAGAAAGAAAATACATTTTTGTATTGGTGTGATATTCCAACCTTTCTGATAAGAAAAAAATTGATGAAGACACAGAAAATTATGAAACTTATGAAACTCTTCACATGAAGCACCAAAAATCTGAAAGGAAAACCGTCTAATTCTGATCTTCTGATTATGGGTTAAATCTGTTTGTTCAAATTATTGACAGAATCACAGACTATGCTGAGTTGGAAGGGACCCACAAGAATCATTGAGTCCAACTCTTAGCCCTGCTCAGAACCATCCCCAAGAGTCACACCATGTGCCTGAGATTATCATCCAAATGCTTCTTGAACTCTTTCAGGCTTGGTGCTGTGACCACTTCCCTGGGGAGCCTGTTCCAGTGCCCAACCAGCCTCTGGGGGAAAAACCTTCTTTAATATTCAACATAAACTTCCCCTGACACAACTTCAGGCCATTCCCTCAGGTCCCGTCACTGGTCACCACAGAGAAGAGATCAGTGCCTGCCTCTCCACTTCTCACAAGGAAGTTGTAACTGCAATGAGGTCTCCCCTCAGTCTCCTCTTCTCCA